>VXBC01001701.1:98919-142319 GCA_013399945.1 Ploceus nigricollis | reverse complement strand
AGTCAAAAAGATTATTGAAATACTGCCTTACTGTCTGTCACAGATACTTGTCTCATGCATGCCACCAATCCTGTATGAACCTGTCTCTAAAATTTCTCTGAGAAGTAAAAACAGATAGAGGAAGCCTAGTGCTACAAGGACAGTGTGGGGTACTACTGCCTTCATTCCTTTTGACTTTTATTTAATATTAGCTCTTAAATTACAGATTAAATCAAAGAGTCATAGAATAGTTTAGGTTGAAAGGGACTTTTAGTAGTCATCTAGCCAACACTCCTGCAACAAGCATGGACATCTTCAACTAGACCAGGTTGCTCAGAGCACTCCCCAAGCTGACCTTGAGTTCCAGGGATCAAATACCCACCACTCTCTGGACAACCTCTGCCACTGTTTCACTATGTCGATATGGCCAGTATACTTTGGGGGCTCATTCTGCTGAATATACATATCTCATTTATCACCTCATTTCACCTTATTTCAACACTCATTACTCTTCCCTTCATGGCTGCTTCATCTGCAACCTTCACACAGTCTAGATTTTCCACCTTCTATCATGACATAGATGATATTTAGAATGATTGTTAAATTAATTTCCATAAAACTCTAGCTTTTCCATCACTTCAGAATCTCCAGAACACTGAGCTACTCAATGAAATATCCAGCTGTCAAGTGGATTTTCTGGTGGCTTGTTTTGACTTACTCCACTATTGTTTTGTTTATTTTATGTGTGTATGTGTGAGAGAGTTGATAATCAAACCTACAATATTAATGCCTTTAAAGTAAGACCCATTGCTTCTGTTCAATAGGAATATTGAGTTGTTGAAAATGGAAGAGAGTTTCTGCTGCCGGACATTATGAAATCTCAAATTACAGATATCAGAATTCATATTTGTGATTTAAAAGATTTTTGTTTTGGATTTGAGCTGCAAAATGAACAAATGACACATTAAGCATTAAACTGTCTCTGAAATTCTTTCAAAATATAATTTCTAATACTTGGGATATAAAATTCATAACTTAAATATGTTTGATTTTAGAAGCACAACATAGCCTTCATAGATAAAATATTTCAAAGTTCAGCTGAATTAGTAAGTCCCACTTTTAGTTATAAGAAACCAAATAAAAGTTGCCTTTCAGATTTTGAAGCAATTTGTAGTAACGTATGCATAACACCTGGACTTAATTCACAAGTACTGGGACGCTGAGTGATGCTTCCTACATCTTTCAAGCTGTGGTCATACCACTTCCCATACCCCAACACCTTGTTGCCACATTTCTCCTAACATAGAATTGATCAGGATTTGAGATGTTAAACAGACATTCTTTTTGACCTCTGACCAGAAATACAGAACTACCTACAAGGAGTTAGAGAACTTAATTTTGCCACAGCAGATTACCCAAGGTTTTCCAGGATTTAGATATTTGCAAGGCTTTTTAGCTATAAAACCACCTCCAGTGCTATATCTCATTTAATAAGAAATAATATTTCCAAAATGCCTACAAATGACGATCTAAATTCTCTCTCATATATATTAGGTGGGAAATTCTTTTAGTATATTTTATTGCCCTGGTCTTGAAAGTGCATTTTCCTGGTGGTAAAGAATGCAAACTTTTAAGCAGCACAGGTGTTAACTGTGCCCATGACTGTAAATGATTCCAGGTACTAAAGCTATTATATTTTTTCAATTACTTAAAATCTGTCATTTTTTATGAACCCACTCCTTAATTTTTGAGCAGGTCAAGTAAAGGCAGATAATGAAAAAATACAGATTTAAGGGCTATCTGTACCTTACTTTCTAAGTGTTTTTGTACCTTCTGCCATGAAAAGTGACTTGTTGATCAAGCAACTAGGAGAATTTGGGTCTTCCATTCTCACAAGCCCTTGACCATTTATACTTATACCTATAGTATATAAGATTGAAGTACATATAACAACTACTTAGCTTTCTTCATGTACTTTTCATGTACCTGCGACTTCTTTTAGAAGGATTTCTTAGGTTTCATGTCTTTAAAGTACCCTTTCTTCTCCATTTCCTCAATAATTTTTTTTCCTGTTTAACTTTCCTCTGTGGATAGTATTGTCTTGTTCCTGTTTTAGACCTGAAGCGGTCAGCAGCAAACTGAAGCAAGGTATTTTGGTTCCTGGGATAGGTAGTCGAGTCCTTCTTCTTACTGCATGGGAGATGTTGCTACAGAGTGCAATCCAAACAGGGCACAGCTTGCTTGGGAGTGTGAGATATCCAGTCAATGGTTTGGTCTAAGGACATGGAAGAATTCTTATTTGACACCTGTCTTTGTTTTCCTTTCTCAGTGTAGTTTAATGTGCAAGCATTAATTTGTGTTATACTAGATATCAAATAAGGAATGTTATTTTCCTACCCTGCCCATGATAAAACACATTTCTTTCACATTTCTAGACTGACTAGCTCACACTTTATAACATTTCAATACACATTGCACCAGTCCTGACCTATTGAAGTTTTCATACTTCAATTTTCTAAGTAATATATCTTAAAATATCTTCAATTACATGAAATATAATATACATATATGGACACATATTAACACATAAAGGATTCATTTTCATGTGTATATTTCTTCTTTTATAGGATATATTTTTTCTTAGAATTAGCTGATACCTGTTATCTGGAGTGGCAAAATCCAGTGTACCACCATTTATCATTAATAAATATTTCTGATTAAAGTCTGGAATTGTTTTTTAAGGCAGCATTACTTTGTCAGAAAAAAATGTGGGGAAAATCATGACTTCTGCTTTAAGTTTAGGCTTTTGCCTTCAAGAGAAGACAACAGATAAATCATTGAAATAGAGACACCTCTGTAACACCTTTCACAACTACTTTCCTCTCCCATATGCTGAGAATATTTTTTTGCACTTGAAACAAATGATGGTAAAGTTTCCTAAAAATCCTGCATGGGGAATCCCAGGATAAGCCCCTTGATGGACAGAAAGGAGGACAGTGACAAAAAGGACAAAAGGACTCAGTTAGGACTTTTTTGCTTCAGTATTCACACATGAGACGGACAATCAAAATCTACAACAGCAGGGCAACAAGTTCCAATATGAAGTCTGTTTCAGCAGTCTGAGGCAGCTGAATAAAGCTACAAAATAAACTGCCTGTGAAACAGTAAAATTTTATGCAGCATAGAGTTCTTATAAAGGAAGATCCTTGTGAAAATAAAAATATATAACTTGAAGATTCTGTGTTTTGGCTTTGTTTCTTTTAGTTTGAGGGTGGTTTCTAGGATGAGATTCAAACTGGGAGTGGTTTTAAACGATCAAATCAATTGCATTTAGGTATTTAGTTGTCCAAGGAAGCTCTGGTTAGGGCATATTTAATGCAAGAAAACTATTTAAGACAGGAATACAACAGCACTGAAAAGAGCCAGAATATCTGTCTCACTAGTGACATTCTTCCAAACTAATGCACGCATCACTGTCAATGCCTGCTTCAATGAAATGTTGCTGGCTATTTCCTTTTATCTGTAAAAGCATTCTTCCTCATTCTGTCAATGTGCAAAACCTCTTGAAACACCTGCAAATACTACCACGTCCCTGATCATGTTGTATAATTCATCTTGCCCGCAACAATGTCATTGTGACAAAACACACAAGGAGTGGAAAGCAAGAATTGCCCTCTTGCCCCAGAACTCCTTCAAATTGCATGTTTTATCTGAAACTTTGGGAAATATATGTTCCTGTGCTCCCTGAAACAGTCACAGATTTTTTGCCTAAAAAGAGCAACAAAAAATTTCCATCTCATAAGGGCATATGAGGCTGTCAGTACCAGCTGAACTGCAGTGGTTATTGTATGAACATTGCAAAGGGGCTAATTGGTACCTTTCTTATCAGCTTCACCAGGAAAGCCAAGGGAAAGGAATTCACCAGCCCATTGCAGGAAGAAGTCTAAGACTACACAAAAGAAAATGCACTGAGAAGTCCCTGGAATTGTACTTCAATAAGAATGATGCTAATTTTGATTTTAGAGTTTGTTTTAAAATTTAGAGCCTATCTGTGTTAAAAACTAGACTTTAAAACTGCATAAGGCACTATTTGAAAGCACTTTTAAAAAGTGGTATGTTGGAAAAAACTCCAACAAAAACCCTAAAAATATTTAAATACCTAACATTACATGACTCTTTGTTAATATTTACTGCCATAGATGTATATATCTTCCTTTTAATCTGGTCAGCAAAAGAAATATATATGGGTTTTAGTACATAAAATTTCCTAAAAGAAAAGCAGGAATTACACTCTCAAATCCAATCTAATCTATTATTTAGATGTCATGATCTTTATATATGTTTAGCATTCAAAACTTTTCATTAAAAGGAATCACAAATCATCTGCCACTTTCAAATCTAGTTATCAATTCAGCATTGCCACTTATAATTTGGAGGCCAATTATTTTCTTACTTCTACCTATAAGACAGATCATATTGATAAGGGGCAAAACTAATGACAGTATAAATATTAAAAAAGATTTGGTTTACACCATCAGCATTTTCATAAGCAAAAGTAAAGTGTTCTATGGAAACATGTTCTGGGAGCCCCTCCAGGGAGCAGGAGGGAAGAGTGTGGCAATACACAAAACTAAACACATGCAATATCCTTTCCTGGAGCTGGAGATAGATATTTTAGTACACTTTTCCCTTTTCAGTCAAATGACTCAGAATTTTTATAATCCAACTGGTAGATTTTTAGTAGACTTATTTCTGTATTTGCTTCAGCACAATCTGACTGTGAAACAATTTTCCTCTTATTTTATCTAAGTCACCAATAGTACTTTCACATCTCTTTCCCCCTCATTTGTTTACCTTGAAAATATAAATATTGACTCTCAGTAATATTTTTTTTCTATTTTTTCTCTTTTAGAATAACTTTTTTTTTTTCCCATACTGGGCCTGTCTTATCTAAAGAGAATGTAACGCCCACAATTTAAACTGATTTTCTAGAGAATTTTATAACAAACATTGATTAAGATTTCTGATGTTCTACTGTGTTCATAGCTAGCTTAGGTTAGGGGATTTGGAAGCTTCAGCTTTTTCTTGAAGAGTTACACAGTCAAAAATCTCTAGTTTTTCTGAAATCAGGGGACTGTTTCCTTTTCTATTAAGATTTCATTATTAAAACCATTTTACAGAAGTGCCTAGCATGGGGTTCTAAAATTATTTCGTAAACATCATATATACTTATTTAGAAAGAAGGAGAATATTTATTTTCTTTGCTTAAATGGCTCAAACACTGTTTACTTGTGATTTATTTTTTTTAAAGAGAGTGGAAAAGCAGTTAAAGGATATTAGTAAAGCACTCTGAAATGCTATGGGTTACACATGTGTTAAGTATTTTTGTACAGCATTCAAGTGCTAAACTAGCCCTGTGTAGATCATTGTGTAGGTTGTCCCGTTTTTTCCAGTCTGTAAAATTACAGAGAAAAATAATTCCAGACAAGGTTCTGGGGCAAAACATTGGACAGAACAGTAAGAATTGCAGTCAAACTTAGAGGGAGCAGTGCAGCCTGTTTGTCAGTACTCTGAATGTTAAAACTAGAATATTTCACCTGAAAATTCATTTGAGAAGGAAATGTTTTAAGCTATCCAATAGCCATGTAGAAAACAAAAAGTATTTGTTTTCCTTTTGATTAAACTAAAACTCACAAATGCTAAGACCAATATTCTGTAATATTAACATATAGTCTTTCCATTCCCTATTCTAAGTCAATTTCAAGACACTGATGGACAGATACCTGTTGCATTAACATTTTTTTTAATTTTTAAAGAGGATAAACTTCCTATGTATTTATAGCCAGCATTGCAGTTACCTCTTTTCATGCTAAAATCTATATACAAAGACCTTATAGATAGCCATTGTCAAGTTTTCACAATTTCCTGACTCATCTATCGTATCAGTCTTGGCTAGCTTGATTATAGGTTGTGCTGCGCTAGGGAGTTATTGAAGCAGGAACAGCACCAAGCTTTGGTCCCAGCTCAATGTCTCAAAGCTTCAAAAGGGTCAGGGTATGTTTTCTTCTGAGTGCCAGCTTCTCTTGTTTCAGTTGCTTATTGACAAAATACTGGTTATACTGATTATACTGGTTATACTCTATTCCTTATCTGGTCAAGGGTCAATAAATTCTGCACATCCTACTGGAAAGAATGATGAGCTTTCAGACAGGAAATTAATATAAGGATTTTAAAGTTTATTTTATCTGAAACTGAGTTTGAATTTTACCTCCTAGCAGTGTAAGTCTGGTATAGATCATTGAGAATGAGCAAAAGATCCATTTAATCATTGAGAAGAAGCTTGGCTTCAAAAATATTGGACATAGAAACTGAGACAAATGTAGCCTGCCAGTTTTGATCTATTTTGCAGACTCTGAACAACTTAGCACTAGCATCTATAAAATGTTGTTCAGTCTTCCAATTTCTATTTAAGGATGACTGGAATCAACTTAGCTTGTGTAGAAACCTTGACCAAAGAGAGAATTTTATTAGTAGTAGTATTTTTAGACACGAGACTAGTGTTCTACAATCACGGCTTTGTTCTTTCTGTTTTCTTATTTGATTCATTGTCCCTTGATTATTTCAGGAGCAGAATTGTATTAACTATCGTATATAATAATGTTTAATTCTATAATATGATTATTTTCTACTAATTTGTATATTGCAAAATGTCTAACTTAGTTGCCTGTTGTAATTACATAGTTAAAATCAGAAAAGCCTTGCCCTTTCTTCAAAATACGTGGCTATCAGTTGAGCATGGAAGATTTTCACTGTCAGAATAAGAGACCTGTGACAGGTTGTGAGATGCTTTATCTTGTACTAAAGTCACATCAGATGAGGGGAAATTTACTGTTCAAAGGATTTTTAAAATTCTAATTACTGTTGTATTTCATTGCTTTATAATTTTCAAGTTGGTTTTCTTCAATTTTTTCCTTCAATTAAGTATAACAGCACAGTGAGAAATGCTATCAGATCAATATTTTACTGTTTCATGATAGAGCTTGTATTGCATGGGTCCAAACTGAACAACCCATGCTGCTGTTCAGCATTCTTGAATCACCTTTTCAGACTAAACCACTTGAATCTTACTAATCCCAGCTCACTAAATGATTCCAAATAATTCCCATTCAAATTGGCAGTCTGTCCAAGAAATAGCAATTGAAAACAATTGGTTCAGGAAGTGTACAAAGCATATGTTTACAGTATTTTTGCCCATTTACTGAAATTGAGGGAGCCAATGGGCACAGAAGGTTGAAAATGAACAAAACTTGTTTCAGCTATGCATGGTTAGAAGATGAGTAGCCAGTTCATCAACTCACTGGAGCATGCAAAATTCATTTCAATTATACCTTTAATGCCAGGAGAAGCCTGTGTCTCTTGTCTTTTGTTTCATTTACTGCTGCAATCATTTTGTTAATCTGTCCTATGTAAAGGAATTTTATTGTTATAATTTGTGCAGGCTCCTGAATATGTATTTTAAAGGCAACGAAAATTTTGACTTGATGATGGAGATGACAATGACTTTTATAACAAATATAAATTTGGTTAAAAAGTTGCTAGATCTAGTGGACTTCAGGGCCCAAGAAGTCTTTCCTCCCCAGCGTACTCTCACTGGCTTTGGTGTGCTCTTAGAGCCAGTGATGCTCCCCCAGTCTGATAGATGGGAAGCTGCTCCAGCTCTGTGCCCTCAGGTCCACCTGGTAGCAATGTTGGGAAGCTCCTCCATACGTGCTGGTTCAATCACATGTACACACACTTGTACAAAGTGCTTATAAAAAGCCACATGGGCCCACCCAGATGGAGATCCACACGAGCCTGGTCCATGTGAGCACAAACACCACTGACACAAACATGCACAACACAGGTGTCCCAGTCTAGCTCCTTATCTCTTGCTGGTCAGAATGATAAATAAATGGAGTAAGTGGAATATGCATACATAAAGAACAGTGGTGTCTTCTGTAGCTGGATCCCTAGTCCTTGCTTTCCTCCAGCTGCTGCTCCACAGACGTTCATGCCCTTCACAATTATTCCCCCACTTTAACAACTGGCATGCAGACCACTTGTTGCACAAGGGATATTGAGACAAACTGATATTCACAAAGATTTACTGGAACAATCTGTATAGCTGCTGGCACACCTCAACTCTAATAGTGAAATTATTGTGGAAGAAATGTCTTTGTGGAAGAGCAATATAAAGAGACAGAGAAAGAAAGAGAGAAAGGGAAAATTCTCCAATAGCTAGACAGGAGTCCCAGATGTGTCTTCCTCTGGGAGTGGTTTTCAACAGTGTATCAGGTGGTGATGGCAGCAAAGATGATGATCACGATTTTTCAGTAGCACTATAGAGTATTCTTTGGAACCTGAGAAAATTCTCTACTGGTTGATCCAGCTTCTGGCACTGTTTGCAACATATTAATTGGAGCTGCACATTGATTGGAAGTTAAGAGTCTGCATGCAGGTATTGCTGTATTCTATTTGTCAATCATTTAAATCATTTAAATTACTACAATCTATTTTGATGTGCACCAGGCCTGATTCTCTCCACTATAAAGCTAAATTTGCCAAGATAAGATATAAAGAAAAGATGGAAAGAAATGTAATTCTGATGCCAATGCTATCATTACACTGTTCAGAACCTACTGAGTAGGTACAGTAGGTGCAGTATAGACAGAGTTTCAGGGTTTTGCAGTTGCAAGACCCCAAATGAGCCTAAAATTCTTTAGTAAATCACTAAATACACACTTATGTGGAGCAAAGAGGACACTTGTGGAAAATCAGCAGTAACAGAGTTTAAGACAGAACAAACTGAGGTGATCAGGACTAGGGGTCAGTCAGACAAGCATGCTGATCAGCAACCTCCTTACACACCACTCTCTTTTTTTCTTGCCTTTTACCTCTTTTTTCTGAGACATGTTCCTCACTTTTGCACCCCCCTCCACCCTGCCATTAGCCCTTCCCTAAATATCCTGTACATTTTATGTAATCCTAAAATTCTCTGACTCCTGGACCTCATAATAAATCTTATTCACATTTAGGCAACAATCTCCCTTGGTTTTTATGGCCTTCTGACTCCAGTTTATCCCATTCATGCATCTTGGTGGATTTTACACTAAGGACAATTGGTCTCCTCTGATACTCTGAGTAGGTGGTTTGGCTTGCTCTGTTTCACTGATTCCGGCTCCAATCAATGGGGTTTTTTTTCTGATTCTAACCAGGCTCTGTGAGTTTAATGTTGTTGCCTTTCAATTAGATAATTTATCAATGTCTAAGAAAGATTTGATCAAAAGTTAACTACATACAGGAGAAAATATATTTTCTCCTGTATATGGGAAGTCTATAATCTGTGGAATAAAACAAATCACCACCACCCCCCACCCCCCAAAAATGCATCAAAAATCAAAACAAACAAACAAATGACAAAACCAAAACCAAGCAAAAAAAAAACCCATATTTGGAGAACACAGAGTTTATATAAGTGCTAGTGCTTATATACTCTTTATATTCAGAAGTAGCTCTACTGTAAAAACTTTCTGAGGACACAAATTAGTGTTCTACCAGTGTGTGACAATCCAGCTTGGTAAAAGTATTGTTGGTAACTTGAGAACTAAGGCAGAGTTGAAAGGGCCCTGGCTCTTTGTTTCCTAGACTGGATGTTTCCTTCTATGTCATCTGTTCACTCTTTCACATGTCATACATGCCATACTGGAAAGAAAATTTCACTGAATCCAACTTAAAAGTTCATCCTGTGCATTATTTTTGTCACTGGCAATGACAGCTTGTTTAATGCACCACTGCAGTCCCATCACTTTCCTATATTGTTTTTCCAATAACATTGTATAAGTATGAACAGAATAACATAAATGTCTTAGAAAATTGACAAGTATATCTATGTGCAGAGCCAAAATGTAGAAAAGCTTGTGTGGGCTTCAGCAAACACTTAACTTGATAACTGCTATGGTAAATATAAATTCAGAGCATTAAAAGTGACAATATTATCATGAAGTAATAAGATTTTAGAGCAGAATTTGATTTTACTTTTCTTTCCCATAAATTAAGAATAAAATTTTTGGCTTTTTTTTCCCCTGAAAACACTTTTCTTTTGACAATAAATGAATTAGAAAAAAATTAAATATGAGCTTTTCATAGTAATCTGAGACTTCAGTTGTAATGTTAGAACAGATATTAAAGTATTTCCAATTGACTCACGCTGATTGGAAATTTAATCGAGAAATGCTTCAATGTTTAATGTCTTTTTCGTCACACAGTTGGAATCATAGACACTATTGAAATAGGTAGGAAACACACAAAAATCACTTTTTTGGTATTTGTAAATTAGGTCTTTAGAAATCAACAAGGTGGATCCACCTCATATTGAAAAAGTTGTAATTCTCATTTCAGGCTTACTCCTTGAACAGATTAGATCATTATATTTTATCCTTTGGTAGTCTGGGACTGCTGATTTTAAACACTTTGGGTTTTTATCAGGTTATTTACAAAATGTCTTTTCTTGACCAAATTGATACATTGATATTCATATATTTCCATACCAAAACAAAATGAACTTGCAAATGTGCCACACATCCCAGAGGTGAAGAACTTCAAAGATTTGTAGGGGATTTGTATAAATCAGATATTGGCAAATGTTCATTTATTTAGAAGATTTATTTCCTCAGTGATTCTCTTAGTTTGGATTCAGCTTTAACCCCCTTGGTGTATTGTTTAAGGAAATCTGGTTGGTGACATAAAGCATACAGAGAGCAGTGACAGCTCAGGCTGAAGGGAGCAGGGCTGCTCCCACAGGATTTGACACTGCACTTGGCACCGAAAAAATGGGAATTACAGAAGTCAGAGTACTTCAGTGCTTTTCTGCATGGTTAACCATACTTGCTCAATGAATCTTTAGGGAAGTGTCTGGTAGTCTTACAGCACACATTAGTGGCTCTTAAATGTCCCAGAAAATGTTACCTTTTGAATCCCAGCAGACCATCTCTGCTGCTGAACTCTGTTGAGCCTCAAGTTTTTCCAAGACTGTGACACACGAACGTTGTTCAAAACAGGAGAGGAGGGGGAAGGGAGGAGAAGTGTCAAATATCTTTGTGAATCTGTGAAGTACTAGCTCTAGGGATTTGTTTTGTTTTTCTGTTTCAGGTACTCACTCATATGAGGCCCTTCTGCTTTGTTAAAACTGCCATGCCATTGCATTGAGATTTAATATTTGGTGTAACCCAGAGTATTGTCTCAAGAATGATATCCCACACAGAGTAAAACTGAAAATCTTCTTTACGTTACCCCCTCTATTTGGTATTGCTGAGTCCTCACCTCGAGTACTATGTCCAGGTCTGGGCCCCTCGCCGCAAGAAATACACTGAGATGCTGGAGCATGTCTGAAGAAGGGCAATGAAGATTTGAGAGGTCTGGAATACAGGTCCTGTGAGGAGTGGCCTGGGGAGCTGGGGCTCCTTAGCCTGGTGAAAAGGAGGCTCAGGAGGGACCTTAACTCTCTCTACAATTACCTGAAAGGAGGCTGCAGCCAGGTGAGGGTCAGCTTCTTCTCCCAGGCAAACAGCAAGAGGGCAAGAGGAATGGCCTCAAGCTGCACCAGAGGAGGTTCAGGCTGGACATTAGGATGAATTTCTTCGCTGAACAGGCAGTTAAATATTGGAACAGGCTGTCCAGGGAAGTGTTTGAGTCACCATCCCTGAAAGTGTTCAAGAAACAGCTGGATGTGGCATTTAGCATTCAGCCAAAGGTATTAAATCAAAGATTGGACTCAATAATCTTGGAGGTCTTTTCCAGCCTTAATCATTTTGTGTTTCTATATTTGTGAAAGTGTCACAGTAAAAAATTACAGAACTGATCACTGGCAAGATAACTGCAGATAATTATAGAAACTGTGTTTTAAAGGATCATAATTATGTTCTGATATCAAATGTTTAGTGGCAACACATTTTTATTTTTCACTTGTACCTTATAGTGTTGAGTTTACCAGACGTCTCAGATTATACCAGGTTTCAGATTTTACTGCAGAGCAAATAATAATTATGATGCTGGCAGCAGCAGCAGTGACCAAAATCTAGAACTTGAATTTCTAGTCTGTGGGAAAATCTACTAGTTCAAGATTCCTTTCATAAAAAGTGAGAGAAAAAAAAGTAGAATTTAAGGTCTGAAAGCAAATTTTTGAGTTCCAAAGTGTTTTGAAAAATCACCATGGTCAAGATCAAAATGATTTAACATTATAAGAGATGAAACCAAAACACTAGGAAACTTGTCTACCAAAAAATGTTTTTGCAATCCACATATTTCCTAGATTTGATAAAGTGATATTTTCAGAAAATCATAGTTTTATCACTCCTGGTTTTTCACTCCAACATCTCTCTCAGCTTGTCTTCAGGACCAAATTCTTATAATGATTTCCATGCCAGTTCACTAATGTATGCTTTGAAAACCTTGGACTAGTTGTGTTATTGAAGAAATGTGATTTTTGACATTAGTGGTGCATAAAATGTCAATGCATACCAAGCCCCTGCTGGAGTGTCTATGTAAGAAAGCTCCAACATGATTTAGTGAGTAAAGAAGTAATGTTACGTTGTATTCAACCAGGCATTCGCTGTGTTATACTTTCTACAAAAGGCAGAGTACATAAAAATAAAGATGACACATTAATTTGTAATTACAATGGGACTGGCAGGACCTGAATGCATACTTCAGTGTACTTACTTTTGTACCTGTCTTAGCTTTCTGTATGTTGTACTTTGAAGCCTCTTATGAATCTGCACAAATTAGAATTGTTTTGAGTTCACTGCAGATTGTTGCATTGGGAAAGTGGGTTTTTTTGTGCAATTTTATAAAGTAGCTATTTTTGTTCTCTAAATATTGGTAGCTTTCATGACCTAAAACCACTGAGATTGGATGTATCCCATATTTGCACTTGGAAGGAAAACATGAAATATATATAATAGAATTGCTTTATACAGAATATGTGGAACATGCACAACTAACCTACAAGGGCAAATAAATCCTACTCTGACTGGTCTTCAAAGTATAGATTTTTTTGCAGATCATAACTGCAACCTTGGAATTGTGCTGATTATTAATCTCTCTAGAAACTATTCAAAAACTATGATGAATAATTTTGACAACACAGGCTAAATTGAGTAACTTTGGAAATTGTCTTAAATGAGTGAATCTGTTGAATATATTAAGAAATTATTTTTTAAATTTTTAAAAATTGTCAAAAAATATTAAAATGCACTTGAAATTCTCACAGTACTGCAAGATATGAGTATTTTGGTACTTCTTATTCGTGTTGGAAAATATTTTTTATTCTATGCTTTCTATTCTGAACACAATTACATAAAACTAAAATGTACAGTTACTTTGAAATTCAGAGGATTTTGATCTGGCCTGCTTGTTTTAGGAGGCATTTAACTAAAATTTTCTATTGAAAATGTACTAGGTACTTCAGGCTCCATTACACCTCTCCAGAAACAGATTGAGAGAAAAAAGAATTATTGTAAGGTATTTTCTGTTTTATTCATCTGGTTGTTGAAAAATAATGTAGTGTCCAGCTGTATCCAGTAAAGAAATTGTATTAAAAAAAGGATAATATATAGTGCCTACATTTTTAAAGAGTGTTAAATTACTTTTAAAAATGTAGTATTACTATACTGGCATATACTCAAATTGGTATATTCCACAGAAATGGAGAACAACATTGCACACAGCTGTGGTGATTTGTGTACTGACATTCACCATCTGTAAAATGGTCCTTCACATTTAAAGTATTTTTTTATGGCAATGCGAATAAAATTTGCTTTTATGTTTGTGTTATGTTGTACTGATAAATGCTGTGGGGTTTTTTTGTATCTAAATGGAAAAAGAAAAAAAGAAACCAAAAAAAGACAATCCAAAATGAAACTTGGTGATTTCTGAAGTCTTTTTTATTGAAAGTCTAATAATGGAGTTAACAGTAAGATAATAGTCAGATGTTGATAAGCACAAAACTAAATTAGTAAGGCAGGAGTAAACTAACTATATTATATATTGTAGTATAAAATGAAGAGCTATTGCACTCAAAATAAGTGCTGAAGGGATAGACATATTTGCACAAGAAGAGATAGATATATCTGCACAATCATCTGAAAAATATTATCAGATCCAAATATGTTATTTGTTAACTTTCTTAAATTTGGTTTAAAATTTTTGCATGTGCTACATACTTGGTGAAAAGCTACCAAAATATAAGTGGTAGTCTCTTTTCTTCAGCTGTGACCATTTTTAAAACAGTTTTTGATCCTGATGCCTAATTCTGAGATGAATTCTTCTGAAATTAACGTGTATTTGAAAAACTGGCTCCAAAGGCACAATATAATATGTAATCACTTACATCAGATCTATTTTAAATTAGTATGATTTGCCAATTCCACAGGTAGTATTTTAGCTCTTCTGGCATGTGGGAATACAGGGCATCCCTCTGGCTGCCCTGGAAGGTCTGGGACCCTGGCAGGGGGTCAGGAACCCCCCTGTACAGAGCCCTGAGAGACACAGNTCACTTAAATATCACAGATTCCAACACTGGCAGTTGTGTGAAACTGCACGTTTCAAAGATTAAAAGCCACCATCAGTGTCAATGGGTAAGTTAAAGTAATGCCAGTGCAGATACAGCATATCCATTGTACAAAAAGATATTGAAACTCAACAAATTTTTTTAGGAAATTTTTATTTAAATGCTTCGCTGAATTCAATGCAAGTTGCTTTATGTTCATACATGATGACAACTTGAGCTTCTGAAAGAGAACATTTTTTGCCTCACAGTTGACTTGAGGCAACCGGAAGCTAAATATCTCAGTGTTTACCAGAAATTGCTCTGTCTTTCTAAACATCCTGATTGAACCAGTTTCCTTTAGGAGAAAATACTGCTTTTGAAGGAGTTACCTCATGTTTGCATTTGAATGAACAGCTGTCTGGGGAATAGCTTGTAACCAGTTGTAGTGGAATGAAGCATGCTGCTAAACCTTATGATTTCCAGATTGAATGCCTAATTTTATGACATTAACCTTGTTTACTAAATTAGCCCAACCTGTAGTCAGAGTCTAGAAGTTTCAGTGCCGAAATTTTGAAATACCCAGACCAAAATATTCAGTGTATATATAAAAAAACCCTACCAGCTGCAAAGAAGTAATCTGTATCAGACAAGAAATTCAGGAAAAAATTCTATTTAATTAGGGATTTACAAGGATGCTTTCAGAAAATCTAGGCTATATATGCTGTAACTATATTATTATTATGTTCCATATTATCTCAATTCAAGTGCTGTCTTAAAAGAAACAGCTTTTCATCATGCTCAATTAATTTTCTTCTGAGGTCTTAAATTCAAAGGTGATGGGTTTTAGACTTCTATGCATTTTGTCAATACCCATCTTTCCTGACACAAAAAAGATGCTGACCTGTGGGAACGACTCCAGAGGAAAGCCACAAAGTTGATCACAGGGCTGGAACACTTCTTCGAAGACATAGGGAGAGGGTTGGGACAGTTCAGCCTAAAGAAGTGATAGCTTTGGGAAGACATTATAGCAAATCCTAGGACAATAAAGGGGGCCTACAAGAAAGAAGGAAGAGAAGCTTTTCACGAGGGAATGTAGTGATGGACAAGAGGGAATGACCTTAAACTGAACATATTAGGTATTACCTAATAGATTAGATATTAGAAAGAAATGCTTTACTGTAAGGGTGATGAGGCACTGGAAAAGGTTGCTCAGAGAGCCTGTGGAATTCCCAGCCTTGGAGGTGCTCAAGGCCAGGCTGGATGGGACTCTATGTAACCAGATCTGCAATTACAACCGCCAAATAACTCTTTTTCCTTCTTAAATATGTCATCACTGAGGAATCACCAGCATTTCTGATTGGCCTGGCTTTCGTCAGCAGCATGTCTGTCTTGAAATCAGCTGGCATTGGCTCTGCTGGACATGGAGGAAGCTTCCAAAAGCTTCTCACGGAAGCCAACCCTGTAGCCCCTCACACCCAAATCCTTGCCAAACAAACCCAATGCCCTCCTAAAAGCAGGCTTTCCTCTAGAGTAAATTCTTGTTATTGCCTTTGTTATTTGCATTGAGGGATGTGGAGAGGCGTTTAGAAGAAAAAGAACTAAAAAACAAACATAAAAACGCCAAAACTGAAAAAAAAACCACAACACTTTTTTTTTTCAGAGAAGTAGTTTCTGATGAAAGGATTTGGGGTTACTTCTTGTTTCATTGTTATTTTGCTTTTTTAAAATTGATGTCCTGAATTTTGGAAAAAAAGGCGCTCAAGTTTACTCGGGGTAAGTTTCTAGTAACGTAATTCCTTTGCTATTCTATAATTCAGAGAGACCTTTGTGAATGATCTTCTAGTGATTATAGAAAAGAGAGCATAGAGGGAACTGACTGAGTAAATGAATATTAATCTATTAATCTTATTCTGAGCAACTGGATGATTAAAACCATCTCAATTTAAATAATCTCTCTAGGTTATACTCACTTGAATCTATATAAAAAATGAATTATAGTGGAATGCTGAACAAAATAGACCTGGTCAATAGAAACACCTTACTTCTGGTAAACTAAAGTAAAAATGGGACCAGATTGCCATTGATTTCTTATTG
The DNA here is from genome assembly GCA_013399945.1 of Ploceus nigricollis. Lineage (NCBI taxonomy): Eukaryota > Metazoa > Chordata > Aves > Passeriformes > Ploceidae > Ploceus > Ploceus nigricollis. The sequence continues at coordinate 125,662 of VXBC01001701.1, read as the reverse complement.
TTGTTTTGTTTGTTTTATTTTGATTTGGTTTGTTTTTTAATTCTGCCATACCTGAATATCTCAGGAAAAATTTTGGTTGTTTAGAGTAATTATTTGGAGAGAGGACTCATCTGAATATTTTCTGTTAACGGTATGCAGGAGGCAGCTAGAGATGCTGTTCTGCATTTAACAACATCTTGCATACAGCTGTGAATAATTGTACCCTTGCCAAGCAGGCTGTGGATTACCATTAGATGAGCAAATATTAGCCAGCTTATATTTAGTAACATAAATCTTGAAACAGCAACAGGAACAATACAAAAGGCTTTTAAATGACAGATTTGACCTTTCTGTTTAAAGCATCATGGTCTCAGAAACTGGAAAAAAATCATAAAAGAGCATAAAAGGAATAGTATTTTCTCAAAAAAAAAAAAATGCTTTCCCTAATACATTAACTCCCTTCCATTACATTAATTCCCTTCCATCCTTACCCCATCTGTTTTAATTGACACAATGCAGTCAGTGAGCATTTGCATGAGACTGAAACTGTCCCCTGTTGTTGAGGGTAGAATACCTATTATTCATGCTGAATGCAAATTTGTCATCAACTGGAAATTGAATGTCTTCAATTCACATAGAAAATATAACCATTTTCACTTTAGGTGTTCTGTCTTCCTCCCACATATGTACATATATACATACATATAGCGGTGATGTGCACTTGTATAAATTTTCTTTTTGCAGTGAAACATTACAATTTATTCATGCAGAACCAGTCATTCACCCACCTGTCATGAAGAACCCCTAATATACTACTCACACTATTACAAAATCTGTCCATTTACTTTTTCTGGGGGTTTGACAGACATGATTGTGTTCTTGTAGACCAGTATGTATACAAAAAGCAGCTACTTTTTCCAGAAGTCGCTAGTTTGGGAAGACTACCAAACCCTCCTAGAAGAACTACTGCAACATACTGTTTAATGGCCTCCTTTTCACTCAGTGATAAATATTGTATTTATCTTATGTGACCATTTTGTATCAATACAAAATTATCCGTAATTATAGGAAAACATTAAAGTAACTTCAAAAAGTAGAAACATTTCAGAAGCTTGAAAAGACATTTATTAAGGCTCGAGTTCTTGTTGCTGTAAACAGACTACTGCTGATAAATAAGGTTATTACATGAGCTAAAATGCCTTAGCATAAAAAAGACCTTTTTGTTGATGTAAGAGGAGTTTGTCCTTAAGTCAGTTCAACTTCATGGATCCCCGGCAAAAAAATCATAAAAATTTCATCCAAGTGCCCTTATAAACTGTGTTACTGAATAGCAGCTTTTGGGTTTTTTTTAGGATTCCCAAAACAAACATATCCATTGTTAAGATACACATCATGCTGATGTTTCATGCTAGAGAGTCTCAGAAAAGGTCAACACAGATTTGAAAAACAAAAATTATAAACCCATTTAGAGTAGGGTGAGTTTCTTCTGACTTCACTTGTAAGCAGTCTCTGCTTAAGTCTTTGGCAACTTCCTGCTTTATTAAAAAGGAAAAGGGGAAAGAATCATAATCTTACCTGTAGTTGATAACTAACTTTCAGAATTCAGCTTTGGACAACAACTGAGATATCTTATTTCCCAGGAGTAGATGGTGCCTTTTATTAAATTGATTAAGAAAGAAAAATTATTTAATTTAGTTCTTATGTGTTTTTCTAACTGTTCTAACTCTCATTATGTTGGATGACTGATGACTTCATCATATGCTGTGTTTTTTTTCCTAAGGCAAGTCGTTCTTTTCAACTCTAAGACTTATCATTATTGCTTATGTATACAGAAGCTTTAGTTACTAGGTTATTATTTAATTGCCATAGAAAATTTTGAGGATTTTGCAGGGTTTTTTACTCTGTTCTCACTGAATATGTGCATTTAATTCTGAACCTCTGATACCACAAAAATAGTAACACATTCTTGTAACTATCTATTTGCTAATTATTGCATTAATTAATGTCTGTGTAGTGTTGTATCAAAAATGTTAAGTCTGTGACATATTTCACCTATAGAGAAATTCATCCTCAGTATCTATAGGACCATAGGATCATAGAATCACAGAATGGGTTGGGTTGGAAGGCACCTCAAAGAGCAACTATTTTCAATCCTCCTGCTCTGGGGCAGAGACACCTTCCTCTAGACCGGGTTGCTCAAAGCCCCATTCAACTTCTCCTTGAACACTGCCAGGGATGGGGCAACCACAGCTTCTCTGAGCTACTTGTTCCAGTGCCTCGCCACCCTCACAGGAAAGAATTTCTTCCATATATCTAATCTAAATCTACTCTCCTTCAGTTTGAAGCCATTCCCTCTTGTCCTGTCATGACAGGCTCTTGTAAAAAGTTTCTCTCCATCTTTCTTGTAGGTTCCTTTCAGGTACTGGAAGGTCACCCGAAGACTTATCTTTTCCAATTCTCTCAGCCTTTCCTCGTAAGAGAGATGGTCCAACCTTCTGATCAACTTGGTGGCCCTCCTCTGGACTTGCTCCAACAGGTGCTCATCCTTCTTGTGCTGGGGACCCCAGAGCTGGATGCAGCACTCCAGGTGGGGTCTCACCAGAAGGGAGAGACAGGAAAAATCACTGCCTCCTGGTCAGGCTACTTTTGATGCAGGCCAGGTTTATCTTTGATGCTGAGCTTTGGCTTTCTGAGCTGTGAGTGCACATTGCCAGGTCATGTTCAGCCTCTCATCTGCCAGTACCCACAAGTCCTTCTCAGCAGGGCTGCTCTGATCTGTTCATCCCCAGCCTGTTTTGATACTGGGTATATCTGATCCAGATGCAGCACCTTGCACTTGGTCTTTTAAAACCTCATGAGAGTCCCATGGGCCTACATCTCAAGCTTGTCCAGGTGCCTCTGGATGGCATCCTGTCCTTCAGATGTGTCACCACACCACTCAGCTTGGTGTCATCTGCAAATCTGCTGAGGGTGCAGTTAATTCCTTAATCTATGTCATTTATGGAAATATTGAGTAACACCACAATACAGATCCCTGAGGGACACCACTTGTCACTGGTAACCATTGGGACTCTCAGCTGTTAACCACTATGCTCTGAATATGACCATCCAACCAAAATCTTATCCATCTATCAGTCCGCAGGGATCTACAGCTAAAACTGATCATGTTACCCAAGGTTCTCTTTATAATCATTGTAGGGACATTTCAAAACTCAAAATAGCCGTCAGCAGTTGTTTTTTTTTAATGTACATTGTGAAGCACTAGAGTATTTCATGCTGCCAAAGAGATAGTGCTTGATTCTGGGAGCTACTTGTAAGAGAGTACTGTTGTACATTTGATAGGATGGTGATAGAGGATGATTTGGACATTCCATCATTCTTCTTGTGCCTCCATCTGTGGGAATTTTGGCTGGAAACCCTAGAGTACTGAGTATAGGAGAGGAAAAATAATTCAGCATTTGGAAGTTCAGCATCAAAGCTCATACAAAATACATCCAATGATCACCATTATAGTGGATACAAGCTAATATACCATCTGTATGCAGAAATTTGCTGCTCTACAACATTGCTTATTCATTCAAACAGAGATAATGAGATTGTTTAATGATGATATTCATGCCACAGAAACATTAATCTACAGGGCACAAAAAATAAAACAAAACCCAAAAAACACATTCCTTCTCATCACTTAAGGGAGAATAGATGATTTTTCTCAAATATGACAAAATGAGTATTTGCTGCATTAATACACTTATTAAATAGATCACAAAGTCTATTGCCCACCATCTTATGAACAGTTTAAGCTTCATATTTTTATTAGAAGATGTCAAACAGGTTTTGACCATATTACTTTACTTAAAAGGATCATAGTTTAATTGGTCAGTTCTAGAGAGAATTGATCTTCTCAGATGGAATTCACCAGGCTTGTGAATTCATTATAAATACCTGGAGAGACACAATTTGAAATTTGAAGTATCTATTTGAGGCTTAAACACATCAATAACCTAAAAGGCCTAATTCTCTTTTTCAGCAGTTTGGGGTCTAAAACATTCAGAAGCCCCATTTTTTAAGTCACATTTAATTAAAATTCATAAAGAAAATACCTAGAAATAAGTTGGCCTAAATAAATATAAATCCATGTAGATTTTTATTTGAACACCTTTAAATAATAAGGACTTAGCAAAAAATTAAAATACAATTTGATTGGACCCAGCTGATCTTTCATTCAGACCTTGGAAAGATCATTCCCTGAGCTGTTCTCATCTTTTAGTTGCTAGTCATGACTTCTTTTTCCTTTTAAAATATCAATTCAGGAAATTCATGAAGATTTCTCACAATTGCTTGGAGAGCCAAAAAAATCCGTCATGTGTAACAAGCAGCAAGTCTGCCATACACATTCCAGAACCTGGAAATCCTGAACAATCCTTTTGACTGTGGGTAGATTAACAGCATGCTATGTGTAGAGCATGTGCTATGTCTTGGAAGCAGTGATAAATGAACCTACGCTGCATAGCTGCCATGTGCCTGTACAATATGCCTGGCAGCTGGGGAAGTATCAGGTACATCTTTGTGCATGTGTGACTCCCTGGTACATAACATACCTGAAAGATTTGGTGTGTTTTGAAGACTGGTTTTACAGCACAGGCATAGGCCAGCTGTGATGCATGTGTACGGTATGTCTGGTGATTTCAGGCATCACAAACTTGCTGCACATGAGTAACTCTGTACAATCATCTTAGTTTTTAGGAAATCCCAGACAGCCCCCATTCCTCCTCAGAAGGACTGTCTGTAAGGAAGTTAATGTTGACACTGTCTGTGTTTGACTCCTCCAGAACAGTGCTGACAAAAACATCCATTTCAAATTGGTCATTTGTTAAAAAATTTCAGCATCTGGCTGGCACATATCACTGTCATACATCAGTTAGAAACCAAGATAGTGCCATCTTCACTGTCCTGTCTTCTCATTTTACTCTTCAAAGGATTTCTGAAATCTAAGAGGAGCTTTTTTTTCCTTTTAATTTTGTGCTAAAAATAATTTCCTTAACATTGATGTCTCTTGAAGTTTCTTTTCCTTTAAGTCAAGAATGGTGGCAATGACAAAGGTTACTTATTGTTAATGTCAATAACTGTTAATGTCAATAATTAATCTGTTATTGAATGGATATTTGTATATTTTTTTTCCTCAGTAATAACTGAGAAAATAATTCAGAAACTCTACAGCTTTAATACTATTCACAATAAGAAAGGCAATTTAATTACCTTAGAACCATTTAGGTACTGACCAGTGATGAATACAGAGGGACAATCACTGCCCTGGTCCTGCTGGCCACACTATTGCTGATACAGGCCAAGACAGCATTGGTCTTCCTGGCCACCAGGGCACACCCTGGCTCATTTTCAAGCAGCTGTTGACCAGCACTCCCAAGTTCCTTTCCGCCTGGCGACTGTCCAGCCACTCTGTGTNAGAAAATAATTCAGAAACTCTACAGCTTTAATACTATTCACAATAAGAAAGGCAATTTAATTACCTTAGAACCATTTAGGTACTGACCAGTGATGAATACAGAGGGACAATCACTGCCCTGGTCCTGCTGGCCACACTATTGCTGATACAGGCCAAGACAGCATTGGTCTTCCTGGCCACCAGGGCACACCCTGGCTCATTTTCAAGCAGCTGTTGACCAGCACTCCCAAGTTCCTTTCCGCCTGGCGACTGCCCAGCCACTCTGTGTCCAGCCTGTAGCACTGCAGGGAGTTGTTGTGGCCAAAGTGCAGGAGATGGCACTTGGTCTTCGTAAACCTCATATTGTTGGATTCAGCCCACCTATCCAGTCTGTCTGGGTCCCTCTACAGAGCTGTGAGGAGTTTTATACTTTAATGGGTTTATAGCATAAATTATAAAGTAATTTGGTTAAAGAAATATTCAGTTCAGAAATGTAGAACTGGACAAAGTAGATTTAATTGTTTGTGTGTCATGTAGGCTTTCAAATTTCTTTAATGTGCTGTCTACTTTGCATTTTAGTTTGATATGTTCTGTAACACTTTCATAATTGTTAATACTTTTTACTTACCTTTCATATTCTTCACCTTCAGTTTGATACATAAGTGTCTCATTTCCTGTTCTCTTGCTTTCTGTGGAATTTCTACTTCTGGAAGAGATACCACTGACCAACTGAAAAGAAAGCAATTTTCTATAAACAATTCTAGCCCCCCAAAAACTGTTTCCAAAGTATGTTCCCAATCTAGTGCATGAAACTATAGAATGTCCATTTACTTTTTTAGCAGGCAGGGAAAGTAAATTATAAAGTTTGAGGTTTGACAATGGACTTTTCCCCAACAGCTTTGGGAATCATTGCCCAAGAAGATGGCATTTCTGTGATTCTATAGAACATAGCATTTACAGAAAGGGTCGGATTAAAAATAGACAGTTCTTTGGGCAGATTTGTGTTAGCCCCCAGGCTGGTCCTGTAATTAAGAAGTAAATTAAATTGGATTAGCTTTGAATTTGTCTTGACATGCCATGATGATCAAGCAAAGGCAGTGAAGCACAGGGTGGTCAATCGTACTTTAAGTGAAAAGAGAATATACACATTTTATATCCATTTATATATCCAATATATATCTATTTCTTAAATGCATTTGATCTCTCATGGTTACAACCAAGGCAGGAACCAGATATTTTTTCTTTAAGCTGGACACTAAAAATTATAGCTACAGCTTCAGAGCAGCAAGATAGATTCAGCCAAAAATTATTCTCCTTTCTTTTTTTTTTTCTATATTCAATAGCGAAGCAATTCTCTTTGAGCAATTAAACTGAATATTCAATAGAGAAACTGAAATAGAATAATCACTGAATAATTTGACTAGGAATCGTGCCATGAGAGGAACAGCTATTGTGACATCACGGGAACTAAATGTCCTGGAAAATTCATTTTTCTTTTATTCTGGAACATTTCCTTGGGTCTACTGAGTTTATGAGTGCCTTCCTTTCTGTTTGAACTTAATTTAAAAAAAATGGAGGTGCTCGATATCTCTCATGTGGTGCTTTGTTTTGTATGGTGTCAAAGCTTTGAATAGAAAGAATGTTCTTGCATTGTATAGTGGAAGTTTTTATAAAATAATTTTGGAACATCTTTAAAAACTTTAAACTTTAAAAAAATTTTTAAAGATATTTAGTTTTGGAAGTCTGGAGCCTGATAAAAGGGACAGTCTACATTCAGTTAATTATGAACGGCTAAAAATTACATATGTGGTCCAGAAGAATGGAGAATCATTCTAAGAAAACCAACTTATGTAAGACATCGCATTCATTTCATTCTAGGCAAATTTTTTCCAACACTTTGACCCTAGTTTACCTGTGAGAAGCTGGACACATATTCAAGACCTTAGATAGCTTTTCTTAAGCTAGTCTGTACATATCTTCACTATTCGCTGATAATAGCTTTTGGTCTGATTATTTCCTACCTGAGGGCTGCTTTTGCATTGTACCATCTTCATTGTGCTGGGCATTTTTTGCAAACTGGGTTTAAATATTACAGTAAAAAATATCTTGTGAGTTTTTGAAAATAAGTATAAAATTACTTGAGTGACATTTTAGCCTGAACTGGACTCTTCCTCACTGTTATGGCACAGCCAATAGGTGTCAAAGTAGCAATTCCTTAGAATTAACATTCTTTAAAGTATAATTTTTTTAACTGTCTCTACTAAACTAAAAATGGAATTAAATATTACTGGCAAGTAGTTTGGAGAACTCAAGACTAGAATGGCATGAAATGAAAAGGAGGTAGCTGTGGTTCTGCTCCCCCTAAGGTGGAAAATAATAACAAATCTAAGATGTGATGATTGTGCAGGATGAAACTCTGCTTGAAATGTATTTCAGTAATTCAGAGATTACCATTCACTCTTAGCTAGATAGCTGTGAACTTTGCATGGAAATATTTAAAACACTTTTTAATGTTTTGTTTACATGTAAGTTTTTCCAAGTGGCTTATATAGATACTTTACTCAAGTCGTTGGGATTTGGTAAAAGTACAGGTATTCAAAATAGAGATCATTAAGTCATCCCTCAGAAAACACAGTTCAGATAATATATTCTACTACAACATAATCCTTCACCTTTTAAACAAGACTGTGTTTTTGTTACTTTTTTTCTCTTCAGTATAAATTAATTGATTCTTAATGCCTTTCACAGATTTTAGCAAAAAGAACAGCCACATCTTTTAAGAACTACGTCTTTTGAAATGTCACATATCAAAGGTTAAAATTATTGCTCTGCAGTAGAAGATTGGAAGAAGAAATCCAACAAAACAACCAGAAAAAAACTGCAACAAACCACAATACTGAATAACACACTCTCTGATGCTGAAGCACAAATTATGAAATGACAACCTCAAAAGAAAGCATTTTTTCAAGAAAGTACATTCTTAGTATACTTCTCATTATCTGGACATTCCAAGTGAGTCAGGATGAGATGCTTCTTTCTCATGTAAGTAGTGTGACAAACATGAAAGATTATCTGTCACTATACAGCATTTTCTTATGTATTAGCTAATCTCCAGTGGTTTCAGTGGAGAATAAAGTAATTGCTATAGTTAGTGTGAGTCTTTTGTGTAGTTTCCTGACAGGACAAGGCTATTGACTCACCCATTCCACTGATTACTATGGGATTTGTATTTAAGATATATTCACTGTCTTGATTTCAATAGGACATTTGAAGGTTGTGGTGAACTGCTTAATTGCTTAGTATTTTAGTTTCTTACATGGTGAAGTTGAGATGAACCTGAATATGACACTCCAGAATAGATTCTATATTTACAAACCTTCTTATCAATGGTAAAATTAGAAAGATACACACCCTTCACAGGAAGAAGAACTATCAATCACACTAGATTGAAGTCTTTATAAGATAAAGATTTTTCCATGTGTTGTCAAGATACTACAGCTTTTAAAGAAGGAAGTAACTCATAGTTCATATATTTTATGCTGAGCCTGGGAAGATCAGAGGCACTAACTCATTCTGTGTCATTATATCTGAGATAATAACAATTATGAGTTCACCTAACTTTAACATCAGGTATTTATTTCTAGGAACATTTGATTGTGTATATTTTAGGCTCAATACTAATTTATGACATAACTAAACTACTCAGTTACTGAGTCAGCTTTTCTCGGTTTTTGGAGTATCTTGTTTTCTTGATGTAAAAGAATCCTAATGCCAAAAAATCCAATGACAGCTATGTGGTTTTAATATCTTTATATGGTCCTGTCTTTTTTTTACTTGGTGGCAGAGGACATTATAGAAAGAGCACAGCTGCTGTATCAGGGAGGACTCACCTTTTATGCTGTTTTACATAATAAGTAATAAAAGTGGAAGAGCAAGAGAAAGACAATGAAAGTTGCTGTTGACCAGCACCCCCGCATCCTTTTCTGCTGGACAGCTTTCCAGCCACTCTTCCTGTAGCACTGTCATGACCAAATAGAAGGACCTGGCACTTGGCCTTGTTTAACTGTTTGTCTTCAGTCTCTCCAGATCCAGCTTCTCCAGATCCCTCTGCAGAGTCTTCCTGCCCTCCAGCAGATCAACACTCCTGCACAACTTGCTGTCATCCACAAACTGATTGAGGGTAAACTTGACCTCCTTCTTCAAATGATCAATAAAGAGATTAAACAGAATGGGCCCCAGTACTGAGCCCTGGGAAACAACACATGTGACAGGCCATCAGCTAGATGTAATTCCATTTACCAGCACTCTTTGGGCTCAGCATTGCAGCCCGTTTTTAACCCAGTGAAGAGTGCACGTGTCCAAGCCATGAGCAGCAGTTTCTCAAGGAGAATGATGTGGGAAGTAGTGTTAAAGGCTTTGCTAACATTCAGGTAGACAGCATACATAGCTTTCTCCAACACAAAAAATGGGTCAAAGTCCAATGGTTTCAGAGTTCATATTTACTTAAGCTTTTTTCCTTCAAAATTTACTGTCCTTTATAAAAATATGCACATTCTGAATGTACGATTTAGAGTACTTTTTCCTTTTGGAAACTGGATATTTTTCTTCTTTATTACAATAAGACTGTAGAAAAAAATACAGACCAGAATCTATCAGATCAGGAATTTCCATATTTTCAGCAATTTATTTTTCAAATTTGTGTTTAATATCAAATCCCTAACTTCATAATGGAGAAAATCAGAAAACATCTAAGGTACTAGATAGGATGGCAGAATTCATTGAACGCCTGAAGCATGTACCTGCTTGGGAAGGCTGTCTCACTGCCAGGATCTGGTACAGCAGAATAAAGCAAATCTGCCCCATCCCTGGCAGTGGTCAAGGCCCAATTGGATGAGGCTTTGAGCAGCCTGGTGTAGTGAAAGGTGTTCCTGCCCATAGTGGGGAGATGTTGGAACCAGATGATCTATAAAGTCCCTTCCGATGCAAACCATTCTATGATTCTATGTTTTTATGATACTGCTTACAAAAAAATCAATGTGAATACTGACTGTTGGGAACAAAGGATTAAAACCTTGGGATTCAGCAAGGAGGAGGGAATAAATTTGCTCAAAGTGACCTTGCAGGTGAGACTGCTAAAACTGTCAGTATGTGCAAGCTACAATTTTTATGCCTTGTGTTGTTCATCCTCTGCCTGTTTTGAGAAGTAGAACTCCTGTGGAGAGATAACACACTTTTACAGACGTGCCCAAAGCCTTTTGTTACAGTGAGGCTGGCAGTGAGCCTCTGGATCCCCTTGCTAGGATGAGCTGAGCCAAATGGAACCTGGGTCCCTGTGCGTCTCTGCCACTTGATGTTGTTAGTGAGGTAATGAAATAAACCCACTGTTTGCATTTCAGCTGTGGTTTGATGGTTGCCCTTGGTTACCTGTATGTGCTAATCCACACACTGACCAACAGTATTTTCATTAATAGCAATTTTGATATTTAGCGTTCACAGCAGGTCATTACCTAAGCTAGTTCTAAATACTAATATATTTCTGAAACTCCCATGTATCTTGAAAAGGTTTAGAGTAAAAAATCCTGGGCAAAATGGAAAGAAGTAGGAAAACAAAAGAAAATTCCTGTTAAATTTCAAAATTTTTCTCTACTGCATCTGATTTTGTAAGTTGAATACTGTGAAATGAAAAGTTAAAAAGGTTTGGAGACAATTTAGCAGTCCAAAAAAGGTTGAAAGTTAACTAATAATTCCTTTAAAATGACTGTCTGGGGACCTAACTCTGCACTTTCACCTTCAGGAGTATATGGCTCAATAAGGGTGTTTACTAATGAACAAGATTTATTATGATTACCTACCTGATAGATGCATTCACCCCGCGGTACAAAACCTGAATACTGAAGTGGCTCTGGTCAAACTCTGTTTTGTCATCTCACGAACAATTCTTTCAGAGGTGAGGAAGAGGAGAAGGTGTGAGTACTTGTTGCAGAGATAACTGTCTCATATTTAATTCCTAAAATTGTTAGTGGGTATCTTTTATTTTTTATCATTCATGGAAGACCAAATATAAGATAAATACTGGAACACAACCATGCAAAACTATGGTCAGAATAATGAATAAAAATCCATATATATGAAATTTTAAGCCTTGTGGTCCATCTCTCAAAAAATTTCTTATTTGGACTGTGAAGTGGACCAAAGACATGTCCCCTGAAATATCCCACCACCAACAGAGCTCATTTGCCTGGTTGATTAGCCTGTCTATCACTCCTGTTCATGAGTGTCTTAGTTTATAAGAATAGGAAAGAAGATATTTTATTCTCTATTACCCAAGAGTATTTCAGCCATATGTGCAAGTAGGCAGGTGGGCTGAGATGTTTCAATCCCAACCCATTTCTTCTATTTATATGGTTTATTAAGCAGCTGAAAGGTTTGGAATCTCTCATTTCATTGTAAAACCCATTCCTCTGCATGAACAATTCACTATAAATTAAATATAGCCTTCAGACCCTGTAATACAATTCCTCTTGTTCCTTAAAATTAACTTTTTCTATCTAAAGAGCAAAGACTGGCATTACGCACAAGGAGCTGCCCATCAAGAGTTACAATGAATGAATCCTTGAGTTGTGTTTTTCATAAATGATAGACAATGCTGGCACTGTAGCATTTAAATCATAAATATACAAAATTTACAAAGATCAAGAACATTTCAGAAGAAGCTAGATTAAATTCTTAAGACATCATTGTCTGTCTCTCAAGTTCTGCTTGAAGACAGAACAATGCAGATCTTCTCTATTTTGATTTGCAGCCTGTGACACAGAAGTGAAAACAGAAGAGAAGGCAACAAAATTTCATCTAATTGGTTGTGGCAAGAATATGTACCCACATGGAAAGCCTCTGACTGGTGATGGAAAAAAAGAAGGCTACTCAGCGAATATAAGAGGGTTTAAAAAAAACCACATAAAGCAAAGGACACAATGCAAAGATAAGTAATACTGTTTTATCACTTGCCATAATATTTCATTTTCATCAGTTAGTACTCTATGCTAAAGTACATACCTGAAATTTGTCAGATCCTCTGAGAGCCATGATGATCTTCTATGCACAACAGACTTCCCACTAGACTTTTTCAGATGCTGGATAAGCCCATTTTACGGTTAAGAACTACTAAAGGAAAGAATTTGCTATTTGTTGCTCTTCACCCAACCCAAGATGAACAGTGTCTGGCACATACATATCTCTGCTTCTCACTTCTCCGTGTTTCCATACTGTAACTTCTTATAGTTATAAAAACCAGATAATTGTAGTTGCAGCTATTGGGAGATAAAACTAAAAATATAAGAAATTAGAATGTAAAATTGTGCTAAAAGAGAAAATAAAAGGAAGGACTGATCAAGAGAATTGCTCAGTATTCTTGTCTTTATTATGCTGATTAATTAAAATAAGGGCAATTTGTTAAGCAGTTAATTTGTTAAGCAATTTGTTAATTTTGTGATGTTTATTATCCTGTTTTGACCAATGTCCTATTTTCTCTTTGCAATTCAAGCAGGGGCAAAAATAACAGAGTAACTATCCAAAATATCAAAAAACAATGTTAGGCTGGCTCTTCCTTAAAACTTTGCTGTTAAGATTCCCAATGACATCACATAATAGGCTAATAACGGTCTCAAGGACACAGCCTCTTATTTTCCAGGAGGAAAGCATGTTTGAAACTACTTTTGCCATGCATATACAGAAATTATGCCTCTACTGCTTTTGAAAATCATCTCCTGTCAAAAAGAGTCAAAACCAGTCAAAAGTAAGAGAAATGAAATAAATGAGACTCTTATCTAGTTCTGCTTAGTGGGATGTGATTTACCTCAGTCACAATTTTTTAATTTACCCAGAAATGTTAGTTAATAAGGATGAATAAATTACAGATGATAGGAAAAGATTTATGTAATAAATGATCTGGGGACATAATGGTGCTGTAAATAATGGACTCTATTTATACATAATTGACTTGAGCCTCAAAGATCCTGGCTCCCTAATTCATCCAAGATTAATGAGAGACATTAATAACCACTCGGATTACAAAACTCTTGAAAGAGTGACAGGAACAAGATAAAAATATCTTTTCAAGTTTAAAAAAAAAAATTATCCCCAGGTGCAAGTTAGTCACACTGTCATTTATAAAGCTGATGTATTTGTTTTCAGATTTACTTTCTGAATTTTTATGGACTGAAACATGCTGGATTAATTCTCCCATGTTAAAAGACATTACAAAAAGAGAAAAAATTAATTATTTAGTAACAAGAATGTTCGATCAATTCTTTATTTTTTAACTCATTTTCCAAATAGAAACTTCTGTCTGCAAATTACTTCCTCTACAGTTTTCATTAGTCTGTAGAAAAATTTTTGGGATATAAAAATGTATTTTTTGGTTTTCATTAAAAATTGCGAATAGTTTTTTATAATGAAGGCTGTCTTAATTTTAGATTTGGATTGGTTTTATCTTTTTCTGGCTTGAAGCAGTGAGAAGAAATCACAAAGCAGTCTCCTTTGCATGGAACAGGGAATAACTCATCACCTGTTTCAGAATCCTGAAATACTTCTGGGATAAGACAGATACAAATATTTACATTTGTTTCACAATTGAGTTTAGTTTATTTAGACATACAGCTGAGATTTATGACTGAAGTAGCTTACAATGGGAGATGTTTTTGGACAATAGATCACATTTCAGGGAAGTAGAAATCAAATAACATGAGGTTTTTAATTTTTTTTTTTCATATTTTCATCCAAGTGTTTTATAACTGTAAGGTTTGCTGATTTCCTTTCAGAACAGATTCCAAATTTTTTTTCTGATTGTCTTGTTATTCCTACTGTTTCTTGGTGGACTTTCATGGAATTTCTGTCAGAATTCCTTTTAGATGCATAACTTCACTAAGATACCACTTTAAGTTTTATTGCATTCACCCTTGTAGGTAAACTGATCTGGACACACAGCTCAGATTTACAAAAGGCACACAATGACACACTGGAACATGGTTTGGGCCAGTTGGTCAAACTTCTGTCTTGCTTTGTATTTTCATCGGCCTCCGTTGATTATAGATAATACACAATTGGACTAACAATTTTCATTTACTTAAAGGCAAAGCCAGGAATAGTCTACCAATGGGTATTTGTCCCACATAAATTTAGAAGTTTTTGCTGATTAATTTGATCATTTTGTGTCAACATTTTCAATTTCATGGTGTAGTATGTGCCCTTAAGCTATTTGAAAGAGCAGCCTCCCTTTCCCCTGGACTCATCATATCTGATGTGTCACTGACTGCAGGTCAAATTTGCAAAGCCTGCACCTGTACACAATGATTATGCTTGTTAAATTAATCACATCTGCATTAGTTTCTGCTAATGAGTTGCCAAATAATTGCATACATTTTGTGGCCATGCAGCTCCTTGATGTTAATGACATTCAACTGTACATTTGCGTACTGAAATTCAAGCATGGCAGGAGAACATGTAGGTAGCCATATTTCTCTCTTCTTTTTTTAAATGTGATATTACAAAATGCTTAGAACATGAGTGATATTTTTATAATCTACTTACAGACACTATTTAATACTACTGGTTGAATTAATTTTTTAAAAAGGCATAGCTTTAAGATATTTAATAGGAGGGAGAAATACTGGAAAGATAAACCTGGATATGGCTTTTCCTACTCTCCTTTTTATTCTAAACTAAGAGAAAATTTATTCATTATTGGTATAACTTTGTAGCAGCCTACAGAAATCCTGAGGAGTAAGCACTAACTCACTGCATGCTTCCAACTTAGCTTTTGCAGTGGAGGTTTTTATTTCCCACTTTATATGAAATAAATGGTTGCTGGAAGGCCATGAGCCCCACATCACCTGTGACTGATCAGACCATTATGGCTCACTGATGGGCTGGAAAACTGACACTGGGCAGTGATGACTTGGGCTCACCACAAGTCAAAGTGAAATTTGAGCCAGGTGACCTAAAAGCCTCTGTGTTTGTCAGTTTTCTGAGTCACCATACTAGAATTCCAAGTGTGGTTTTACGGATTTATTGGAAATAATGCTGGCATTCCTTACCTACATGATAGGATGCAGTGTGCACACAATTCACTCAAGAGCTAAAGCTATCAGAAAAATTTACTGAGGTTTTTCTTGCTTTGTTTCTTACTCTAGTCTCTGTAAATTAGAACATGATAGATACATGATGTAAAGCTTATCAAAGACACTGTTGCACACTTTATCCAAAGAGCAGGCAGAACATATTTTCCTTGCTAAATTTAATCTTATAATGTTGCATTGTAAGTGAAAACAATTGACTGTGTGTAAGTGCATTAAGCAAATGCACTGTGGTGAACCAGTTATTACATTTAATCAAGTTTGAAGGGGAGATCTAGGATTCTCTCACATCTAAATCAGTGAATTACTGCTTTTTGCAGCCAAATGGAACAAAAATATGGAAAAAGAAGAAGGAAGCTGCACACTATATGACCAAAGATACTGACTTGAAAACTATCACATTTTTATCTTGACATCCACAAAGAGCTCAATAAAGGTCGACAGAAGATGTCAGTTTCTTTAGTGTTTGTTTTCTAGTGTTCTTTCATCCTTATGAAATCTTTTGCCTTGCACTCTCAAGAAATTAAACTACAGCTATTTTTAATTTTCATTTTAGAAGTAGTATGAACAATGGAACTAATATTAAATTATGACTTTGTCCTGAGCTCTTGGAGGTGTATCTTCTGCATCTTTATTGGACCCTGAGAGTCTCTATTGTCTGTGTGCCCCCCAGCACTGCAAACCTAATTTGCATTATATTTCAATTCCACTAAAGTCTTATTTGAAGGCAAAAAAAAAAAAAAAGAGAAATAAAAATATTTAGTGGAGTTTTTTTTGGTTCTATTTTTCCTAAGCCTCTAACTGGAAGACCTAAGATATAGCCAAATCTTCAGCTGCAATTATACTATGTCATTTTGCATGGACAAAAGGGCACTTATTATAGGACAAGACACTTCATCACATCTCCATGACTTTGTTTCTTTGGTTAGAGGTTCTAAAAGTTATCATGCAGAAACTGTGGCTTTTATATTCTTTAGTAGTAGAATCTACTATATGAATCTGAAATAGTGTAAGAATAGCACCTGGAGAAACAGGAGAAAGTGAATAAAGATCTGAATTCTAGTCTGTGAGCTGTCAAGCACCACCCCTACGAGCTTCTTACCACAGCAGATGTATATGTCTACTCATTTAAATTATTAATGAAAAGAAGCATGATGAGAAGCACAAAAAGACAAAAAAAAAAAACTTAGTTACATAGATTGGTATATGCATGCAATAAAATGGCACTATTTTATTAACATTAAACCAGATTCTATGAAAATATAAATTCTTGGTATGCTTGTTTTGCTTGAATATCAAAGTGAATCAATCTCAAATACTGAAAACAATTTTAAAAGTCTATAGCAAATGTATATAACATGGAATATGGATGGGAGTGCGAATGAGAAATCATCTTACTTGAAGGTATTTAAAATAGTGGGCAAATATTCTTGATAAAATAATAACCAGAATACCCTCTGTATATGATCTACAGGTCAGGAGAGGATGCTTTTCTGCTGCTATTGCTATGAGAAAAATGCTTATTTCAGTATTATTTCTAGAATAATAGAATTTTATATCTGAGAGAAAACTGAAATATATTATTATACTGTCTATACAATTCCTGTCTTTTCATAATATATTTGTTCTCTGTTATTCTAACATTTTCCCTTGTAGCTGTTATTCCTTCTACAACATTCACTATCGGGGATAAAATGGAAGAATACTTGATTTGGGCAGTACTGGAATTTAAATGCGAGCGTTTTTGTAAACTGAAGACCCATATATTTTATTTTCTTCAGTTATTGAACATAAATATTCAGCTTTTATGTCTTTCAGTTACCCTAAAGTTGAAGCAAAAAGATGCAAAACCAATCTCTCACCTGTTGGAATGCATGGAAAATCTCGACACTTACCTCTGTTTATGAGTGAAGTAGAAGGGAATAAGATATAGATTTTAAGACAGATGTTATCAGATCTTCTGGACAAAGACAGATGACAGAGGCAAGTTCAAGCTTGGAAATCAGGGCATACCCCTGGTTTTGTATGACTTCCCTGAATATGGATAAATAATTCCTGATGAAAGAGAATTTTCAGAGTGTATATCTCATAGCAACTCACTGAAAGGATGTGCAAGTCCACTTGCTGAGGATTTTCAGCAAGGATTTGATTTCTTTATGACCATTTTTACGTTGTTGGCAAATTGTCAGAAGTTATTGACAGCCAGGTTTCACACACATAAACTGGATAGATTCAGCAAAACACAGTGTTTTTATTTTCATTGGGCAATAGAAAAACTGGCAATAACTATTTATTCTACACAGTTTTTTTTTTTTTTTTTTTTTAGTGTCCTTTACAAGTAGGCTTGCATGTTAGGTAAAAGGTCTGATTCATTTTTAATCTTATACATTCAAAACATATATGTAAAAGTGGGTTTATACATGAGAAAAGAACAGATAGGATGTGGAAATATCACTTTAATGTGTTGCATAATTAAACCTTTTTTAAATGGTCTTGTGATTTCAGATTGAAGTATTTCAGATAGTTTTATAAACTGAAAAAAAACATGTAGAGGGAAACTAAAAATGTATATAATTTGAGTTTAAAATATTTGCTTTTTTTTAAAATTTAAATGTTTTAAAAATGTATTACAACTACAAGATTCTGACATAATGCCACCTTCCTTGTGAAAAATCCTTTACAGACCCCTCTTTTTATCATTCATGTTCTATTATATCTTAAAAGTGTATACAGTAGTCAGGACTATGATATTAAGCCCAAATAACTTGAAACCAACCAGACATCCTCATACTAAAAATAAAATTCACAGGGAGAATAAACAACATTATTTGTTTATTCAAATTAAAATCTAACATTTCAAAGAGCTTAGATTTGTTATGACCTAGCACCACCTTTAACAGCCTCTGCTTTGCCTGCAAATTAGAGGCGTTAAATCCTTTGCTCTCCTGCATATGCTTAGAGCACAGCCAGACACGCTCTGCTGATTCCGCTCAGGGAGGTTATGAAGGTGCTGACATCTCGGCCAAGGCCAGTGTCCTGTGAGCTCAGATGCAGTAGCTGACTATCTATAAATTCCCAAACTATTTCTACACAAACCCAAAGGTTTTAATACACATCATAGGCAAAGAGATCAACCTTTTAAATTTCACTGAGCCTGTTTTGACTTGTTTTTTCTGCTAGAAGATGAATTTAAAGTGATTGTAACTATGAAGAAAATTTGCTTATGATCCTTTTAAGCTTATGTGAAAAACTCTTCAGCTCTATATTCTTTACACATTTCATGCACAGAGAACATATGACTGGCAGGATATGATGGATTCCAAAATTGTTGATGTACAGAGTCATTTATCCACAAATTCAGATTGTTTATCTTCTTCACTTCACTTACTTACTTCACTGTATTTGGAGTTATAAATCTGAAGAACTTCATCCTATAAGCACAGAAAACTCATTTCATAAACACAAGGAGAATTTGGGAGAGGTGAATAGAGTAGATGCCATGTTAGAGAATCACTTGGAAATATTCTGACCAGACAGAAACAGTGAGAATAAGACATTGAGCTGCAAAATTAAGAAAGAAGAAAACTGCAAAGAAGAAAATCATAAATATAATGTATACTCAGTACTTTAGAGACAAGGAAACAGGGCTGAAGATCACATTTTTTTGGTGGAGAAGGTGGTAAAATCACAAGTGCTTGTCACCTCAGTCATCTGACACATTACAGTACTTTATCAAAAGTTTATGCATTTGAACAACATGTTCCTAAGGTAAGGAGCAGAAATGTTAAGAGATAACACAGTGTTAATCTGCCTTTGTTGGATCTTATTTAATTTTTCTGTGAGGTGGCTCTACATAATACTTCATGAAGACATCTAGTGGTCTTTTTCAACTGGAAACGTCAACTCAGTTCTGGAGTTCGGCTTGCCCACAGACTGCCCAGCTTTACCTTAAATGCAGCACGGTTTTACTTGTGATGGACTTTCCAGTCATGTATTCTGGCAAGGCATTGAATTCTTATTTCATTTTCACAGCATGTCATTTGCTGATCACTTGCACTACAGGTGGCACAGACCTGATTTGTTTCTACCTGCTCCTTGGAGGTGACTGAACCCACAACATGTAAGTGCTCATGTCATCAACATTGTATAATTAATATGGACTGAAGGATGGGTTCATCTGAGATGACTGCATATTTCTATATAAGTGTGTTCCCAAACCATTTACAGATCCAGTGCATCACAAATTCTTATACTACAATAATCAAAGCTGGTGATATCATCCTCTACTAATGTGACATGAACCCAAAGTGAGATTTGGTTTTATTAAATGTTAAAACCTAATCTTCTGCTTGTGACAGAATGCAGAAATAGATCATTTGAATATCTGATTACACATAACTTCTACTGCCTATCTGGAGAGAGAAGTTGAGTGAAAAAAAAAGGAACTATGCTTTTAGCAATGATTCAAGTTTCTAGATGACAGCTTTAAAACAAAACATTTGGCTAATTGTCTCCAGGAATTTTAATTCATTCTTTGTGTCCTGGTCTCTCTACTCCCACTAATTATTTTGTGACTTTTAATGTCCTTCATGAATACAAAAGTGAAATATTTGGAGGAGGGGACAATAAAAGCCACACCATCATTCACATTAGAATATTTTTAGGAAAGCTGCTTGTTTATGAGCTTGTTTTATCCTCCTCTGTGCAGTTCAAATTGCTTTTAATTTTTGAATCTTGTGTATCGTAATTAGCAATTGATTTCAGTTTTGTAATATCCTGGCTGATGTGATCATCATGCATACCCTAAATAAATTTTACACAGCAGTCTCTCATAGTAGATGGCACTTCCTCTAGCTAACATAACATTCTATGCCTTTTGTAGTCATCTATTTAAATGATTTGTAGATGTATGGAGTCCATTTCAGTAATCATTTGCCACAGAATTAAAAGAAATGCAGTTTAACAGGAATGTTCATCATCAAGGACTAAATATGCAGTGGCTGGATTGATACTAAAATACAGAAGCAAGATGCTTTGCTATAAGTAAGAGTACATTTCATTATAGATGATGTAGTGGCATGCCTCATTTATGAGGTCTGATTATGCATCTCCACTTGTTAGAAGGTGACTATAGAATAAGCATTGAAGGAGGACTTGATTGCACAAAAGTGCTAGGAGGAATATCAAAATGTCCCCTCTTTATCCAGCACTCAGAAATAAAGAGGATACTTAGGAAATGCCTTTCATCCCCAGAGACTGTCACATTTTGCAGAAACAGAGAGCATTTCTGATCCCCCTGTGAATGCAGAACCTTTTTTCTGGCAACACTGTGTACCAGAATGCTTCACACATGTGAACCACAGGGGGTTTTGAAAGATGGAAGATGACACTGAATATGATAGTAACCCTGGCCACCTGGGCTACCCTTCAAGCCCCCAGCTATTTCAGCCTTACAGGTGGAGATATTGAATTCTTTCCTATTCAGCCAGTAGCTAAAAGTTTAGTCCTTATGTCTCATAAGACATAAGAGCCAGTGTCACTTCAGCACTGGGGTCTAATGACATACAAGGACACTAATTTGCCTGTGATTCAGATTTAGTGCATTTGCAATGGCTGATTAGAGTATGTGTTGTTTTCCCTGGGTATAATCAGCCTATATGGGATATGTAGAGGGTCTAGTTATGTTTGTGAAATCCAAAGGGAAGCAAGTCAAAAGGACAGCATCTCGTAATGACTTCTAAATATTGTCTTTACTGATTGCTGTGAGAAAGAAATATCATGTTCAATGACTGCAGAGAGATTGAATAATGAGCAACAAAGACACTCTGCGTGCATTGATCACTATGCTAAACTTTTCAGGATATCTTTAATGGTTAAACATGTGTTAGACCTTGTTAAAGCCCAGACATTCTGAACAGCTGAGTCTTTCACTGGTTTTAATAAGAAATCTGTAACTAAATCCATAGGATCACAACATGTGAAAAAACCTTTTGGTACTAAAATATTCAGTTCCAGTTTTTTGTATCCTTTTGGGTCTGGAGGGGCTGGGAATGGAGTACAATTTAGTCATAAAGATAGCTCCTTTTAACAAATGAGGAAGAGCATTTAATGAGGACTCATTCTTCCAAAAGTACGTGAAACTGGCCTATTACAGTAAGAAACAGCTATACATACATTGTAAGCTACAGATGTACACACAGATCAACAGTGTAGTTCAGAGTTGATTTATTTTGTCAGAACTTGAGACTGTTTTCATATAACAGAGCAGGACTTAGGGTCCTTGTTAACAATGATGGCAATATATTTTACGTTATGAAAACCACTCTAGTTACTCACTAAAAATCAACAGCAAAGAAACCTCAAAGCAGCAAAGTGATTTTATAATAATCACAACTGACTGCATTTGAAGCAAGGAATCTTCTTCAGGACTGGTTATTTTTCTACATTTATACTGGGGATGGGGTGGATTAGGATGGAAGGGTTGTTTACCAGGAATAAGATGACATAATGTTAAAGAAAGTCAATAAATGTAATAGATGTTAAGCAAAACCTTCCAGAATCTCTGGCTGTTAATTTGTATCTTTTCAGTTTTGTTCTAGCAGCGCTACTAGAACAAAAGTTTGATCAAGGCTCGTGTATATGACTGTGATTCCCACCCCCACCACTTTAAACATCAGCTTTATTCAGTGATTAAACATTTCTCTGTCTTAGAACACAGAGTTCCAAGGCAAGTGTAATTTATTCCTTTGTCTCTTGGAAGCATTTGAGGTTTAATTTAGTCATGTATAGATAATAAAATATTTAGAAGTGTTATGTGAATGTAAAGCACTGTAATGATCAGTAATCTAGTGCTGTTGTTAGTTTATTTGTCTTGTCAAGTTTTAGGAATTACTTTGATTAGGAATCAAAAATCATGCTTTTAGTAATAGTCTTGCAAGGGTAGTTTTATTCTAATTTCTTGACATGAACAATTTATGCAGTGTGACTCTAAGGGTAGGTTACTGGGCCTGTATCAGAAAAAGGAGGTCTATATTAATATGAAATTTAGTAATTGGGATGGGAAGGAATAATAGAGCAATATTAGGAATTAGGCCAAAAGTAGTTGCAAAAACTGTAATGATATATGAATTCGTAAACTTAATATATAATTCACTGTAAATAACTTATATGACTATTCTATCAATCATAAAATTCTAACACAGCTAGATTTAATAATTAGCTAAATAGAATTAGTTAAAATATTCCCTTCATACTTTTCATACTTTTGTATTCTACCTGATAATTACAGTTACTGTGGCAAGAAAATCCATACATGACTAGGTTTTCCCAAAAAGTGGATCCCTAATGAAAGTCCTCTGAGAAGAGCATTTTACTTTGAATAATTAAAGCATGCATCATGACTTAAATTATAGTGCTAGTGATTAAATTAAATCAAGCTTCTCCCATTTTGCAGCGCTTCTAAAGATAATTACTATCCTCTCCTAAAGTAGTTTGTCAGTTTGAACAGTGATTTGGCAAAGAAAGTTGCACCCGGACTGGCTTCACGTCTTCTAAGATTTGAGATGTTTGCTGTTTATGAGAACTGGGACACTGCAGGTAGCCATTGGCAAAAACAACTGATGCCTTTCTGTATAGACAATGGTTTTTAGCCCTCTTTTATTGAATTAGTCAGGTTTGAGGCATTTTCAAAGGAAAATAGAACCCATTAGGACTGAAGGTATCTAAATTTTGACTATATTTAGTATGTGTTACATAACTTCAGATTGTCAACAAAATCATGTCATGATTCTTGATTGTATTAATACAAACTATAGTTTGTAACTGGCAAAAAAACCTGAAGATTTTGTCACTGAAAAGAGATTGTATATGGTGTCACAGAGATATGACTTGAAGAAAATTAAGAATATATTAAGAATATATTTTCAGAAAGCAAGAACTGAAAGGAACTCAAAGCCTTAAATCAGCCCATATACCAAATCATCTACATGATATGAAATTAGAAAGTATAAGTTTTTGCAACGTAAACAGCAACACCTCACAGAAATGGGGACAATTTTAGCATACTCTGTCATCTCACAGTGCCTATGGAAAGTGATAGAGTTTTAAAGGATTGCTTTAGGCTTAAAGGTCTGCAGTGAACCATGTAATAAGCAGAATGTTCACCAGGACGATGTGATATCCATGTTCTCACCCATTCTCTGCATCATTTAAGTAACAGTTTAAAGAAAAGTTTCTGCATTAAACACAAATCTAAATACTGGGCTGATGCAATACATTGAGGTCACTTTCAACTCCTATAGGCAGAGCTGTTTGCATAAAAACCTTATTTTGCCCTTTCTTAATCACTTTCTAATGAATCCAGTGAATGTTCAACTACATATTTAAAATATAAGATTCTTATCAAGATAGCATAAGACCTTGTATTTTTGATGCTCAATGCTTTATCACAATGAGGTAACACACACTCCAGAGAGGTGAGAAGTGAGTGTGAAGTTATTCCCTTAGGAAAATAAACTGATATAGTACCAAAACCTGAGGGCAGGCTGTCATCCTTGACATAGTGTGTGATGGCAGAATATCCATCATATTTCTGAACAGAGTCCTCCCTGGCTTCTTTTCTTAGAACAGAGGGAAGGACAGCTGTTGGCAGAATTCAACCTAAATTTGCAAGTAGTGAGAAATAACAACCTCAATAATAAAATATCCTTTTGTGTTTTTCTACTATGACTCAAAATCAATATGTCTTCCTACTACCTTAAAGACTTCTGCATATATTACAAACTTAAGTTATCCAGTCTCTTTGTGAAATAGATAAATATTAATATTCTTAGATTACTACTGTTCTATAAGAAACGTAAAAATTTCATGGCAGATACAAAAAGAGAATCTAAAAGGGAAAACCAGAATCATCCTGTCCTGTGTCTGTATGACTTTTCCCTGCCCTTAACATATACAGAAATTAAATACATTTCGAACCACCTGGCTACTGAGCTAAGAATCTAGGTGTAGATGATATCATAAGTGCTTGTATGTGATGGTTATTTATGATTCATGCTATTGTAGGCTAAGCTGATGTTTTCACTGAATAGTGGCAACAGAACCTTAGTCAACAATCATGAACATGAGCATGCTTCATATCAGGATGTAGTGGCAGAGGAACAATGGCAAGAGGTCTAAAAATAAAGTAGGATTCTGGGTTTTCATAAAGCCTAGGAATCCAAATCCCTATTACTAAAGTGGAATATTCTGTGCACTTTGGTCATCTTTTATGCCTCTTTATGTCATGAATAGGAAGTTTAGGAGAAAATATTAATTAATTTTAGGTGATTTCATTAAATGACTAATCTGCACTGTATTCACAGTGGAATGATGGTGATTTTTTCTGATAACTCTGAAACCCACCAAATTTGTTGCATGGGGCCTTCAGTGCCCAGACGTTTGTAGCAGAATCACAGAGTAGCTGAAATGGGAGGAGCCTTGTGGAGATCATCTAGTCCAATCCCCTGCTCAAAGCAGGATCAGCTACAGCAGACTGCTCAGAAACATGCCCTGTTGGGCTTTGAGTATCTCCAAAAATGGAGGTTTCACTTTTTTGGGCTTCTTCGTCTAATGTTCAAATATCTTTCCACCCAGAGGAATAAGCATGTGTGGAGATCCTATCACAGCTCTTCCCAGTTGTCAATTCTTTTTCTTTTCACTTGCTTCTTCATTTTGGTTTTGTTTGTGTGAATTGGGTTTGTTGGGGGTTTTTTAAATTGTTTTGGGGTTTTTAAATTCTTTTTTTTTTCATCACTGAAGTTAGCTTACAGCTACAAATCCCTGCAAATAACTTAGTATTAAAATATTTTGTGCAACTCCTTCTCTTTCTCAGATATCCTATCATATTAGAATTTGTTCTAGGACTAAGTGCAGTGCTAGAAGTCCAGAGTTTGAGCTGTATTTGCAGGTGTGCCACTGAATTACTGAATAATGGGAAATAAGTAAATTTTCCCTCTGCTACTTCATCAGAAATTGATAAGAATGGCTAGTTAAAATCTTCAGGAAAGTATTACGTAGAATGTCACACATGATCACAGTAAAAGCTTCTGGCCTATACTGTATTATTTTATGATTTTTATTACTTTCGAAAAGTGCTTTAGGATCTCTTTGTTTTACTAAGTGGTTCATATTGTTTGTAATAGAAAATGTGATACTGAAATTCCGTAATCTCACCTAGTATTGTTATCTGACATGCTCATAGTTCTGCTAATTCTGTGCTCCTTGGAGCTGTTTGCAATAATGAATTGTCCAGATTTTTGATTGGTGTCACATGATCAGATAGATGGAAAAAAAAAAGACAGCCAGAAAGGTCTGATAAGCTATTTTGAAGGATGGCTGGGGTACATGTCTGCTGCTCAAGATACTGTGATGTTGGTGAATGGAAAATGCCTGCTGAACTGAATTGTACCAAAGAATTTCCAGAGCTTAACCTGGTCAAAATCAAACAGACATTTAGGAAAATTTTAAGTAATCATGACTGTAAGCCGAACAGGATTAGCTAGCACTCACCTCCTCTAGTCCATTATTTGAGTGTGATTTACATTCCATTAAGGAATGACAAAATTGCAGAAACATTTCTCTGCGTTTAGCTCACAAGGTGAAGAGATGGTTTGCACTCTTGTTCTTCACAGCTAGATACAATTGTGGAACAGTATGTTTGCCTGATTAAAGACTGTGGATTATAAAACTGCTGATCATTGTGGAGTAGCAAACTAAAATCCTATCACTACTTCCAATTTGCAGAATACAGATAGTGATTTTTAAAACCTGTGAAGGACACAATTTTTTATTTAGGATTGTGTACATTAATTAAATAATTGTATTTGCAAATGGCTAATTGTCATTAGGAAATTCAATTACCCTATCAGCATATATAATCATTGTAATTATGCACTCAAATGGAGTACATGCTCACTAAGTTGTTTAAATCTTATATCTGGCAAGACCAAATATATATTTAAGGTAGTACCTTCCTATAATTCTTACTACATGTCTCATCTTCTACATTGTATTAATTGTTTAGAACCAAGCTTCATTCTTTACCTCACAAGATAGTGAGAAAATTCTCCTATGAGCCTTTCTTCTAATTTCTTCAAACAATTTTTTTTGCTCAATACTTAGTCTTTTTTTTTTTTTTTTTTTTTTTTTTTTT
>VXBC01001701.1:0-98368 GCA_013399945.1 Ploceus nigricollis | reverse complement strand
CTACAATCTCGGAATCACTTAAATATCACAGATTCCGACATCTCATTGTTGTTCCTAACAATGTGTGAGGTGAGGGGCGGAGGAGCGGGATCTTCAGTCCTGGTGTTTTTATAAAGCCCCAACTCAGTGTTGCATTTATCTGGAATGCAATGCTTTCTGTGAAATGCCTTAGTTCCAATTTTATATCCAATAATGACAATTCAATACATAGTCTTCAATGTATCCAGAAGAAAACATTGCTTTCTCTTTACCCAAAATACATCTTTCTGTTGAAGTGTTTAATTGTGCAAAATAGCAGAACTGTTGGCCTCAGTCTTGTTCCCATGAATGCAGAAAATCTTTCCAGTATTCTGGATTCAAGCTAGAAGTAGTTTGAATTTCTTATAAAAAACTTGTGTGGAGCATGGAAAGTGAGTTCAATGCAGAAGGTTCATTTATAGCATGGATTGCTGAGATGCACACATTGCTTAGACAACTTAAGAATTCTATAATTCTTGACATTTTGTAATTAGTAAAGTCATGATGTAGAGATATATTAATGTTGCAGTTAAAATTACATAAGTAAAATGGGATGATATAATTGCATGTATAAATGAGCACTGTGGTCAACCAAATAATTTTGAACCTGGCTGTGAGTCCCTAGGTCTGGGTTGTATAAGGACTTTTTTTGTCAACTATAGATGGAATATATCTCAGATACCAAATGGAGCAGATGTCTGTAAGTTATCTCTGATTTTTGAACCATGTGTACTACTATGAGTAAATGTTCCCATTAAATCAATCACAAGTTGATTAAAAACTTTTATTACTGAGCTTTGAAAAGTACTGCACTGAGCATAAGGACACAAAATGAGCACATTTTATTAAAACCTGCACAAAGGGCAGAAAGAAACTGATGTTTCTAAGACTGAAGAACTGTCCTTGACATTTCAGAGAACTGAATCTGTGATTGTAGACTAGATCATAACGAACTTGTTCACTACATCTAGTGCAGAAGGAAGCATAGTAAGTAACTACACAAGTACATAAGAAAATACAGAATTTTTTTCTGTAATTTAACTCAAGTGCTGGCTTTTCCCATGTCAGATTTTCATTGTACCCACAAGACACCACAGATAGGGCTTTGGGGAAGCATATCTGCAGGTGAAAAGGCTGTCAAGAGACACATAATAGAGCTGAAAGAAAAGGTCTGTCTCATCCTCATCATCTTCCAGATGGTGTCTATTTTAGGCTAGCATTAGAAGGGAAGCAGGATAGACTTAGAAAATTTTTCACTGGCCTATGGTGACAATAAAGTCAACTACTAGTAGAATGTAAAGGAAATGAAATCTTTATCTTTTGAAGTAACAAAAGAAAGTGACACAAGAAAAATTTAAGTATGGAAAACCAGAACACTTAGAACAATCTTTAAGGAGAGATGTTTTGGTCAAGATTCTCAATGTCCTTGTTTAACTGGTTCACATTTTTAAATTAAATATCTCATTCATATTCAAAATTCTTTTGAAAGATACTCTTTCTTCAACCTGTGTTCTTGACTTTCAGATATCTCATGGGAAAATACAAGCAAGTTATCTCAGCACAGAAAGTTCTTGGGTTCATATTTGCAATTTGATCAGACAAAACACACTGGAATGACTCAAGTTTGAAGAAAGGAATAAAACAACAAGCTGAAAAATAACCTAATGAAATAAATTTCATGTAAAAAATTTTCAGATCTGAAAAAAACTACGGTGAGATAGATCAGTTGTAATCAAGTTATGACCACCACCAATTAATCCATGCAATTAACAGCAAATGAAGAGGGATTTTTGTAATTGAGAATGGTTCAGAGAAAATCTATTTCACCAAAACCTGAGATCCATGAGATTGATTGATGTACTCTTGCAAAGATATTTCATGGCTATGGTTCAAATATTAACAATGAATCGAAAAAAATGGTGGTATCAAAATGTGATGAATAGTCATGAGAATCTAGTGAGCACAAAGCTCAGTGTCCAGAGTCTTCCAATGATCATACAAATATGGGCAAAATAATTGGACTTAGTAAAGTCAAATACCTGTGATTTTGGTGTGTCAGAGACAGAAGCCAGTCCCTCTGAGAGCACAGAATGTATCTAAAATAAACAAAATGTTCTTGCTTTATTTCTGTAATGGGTTGGCCATAAAAAATTTAAATCCTAAGTTATTGTATAAATTTGTATAAATTTACTTTTTAGTGCTGGTGTATTTGACAGAGAGGAAATATGTGGAGCTGCACTTGTTCTCCCACAAGCTGTCTGTAACAGTTTCTAACTCACTGGTGATGAGAAGCCAATATTAAGACTCAGGCTCTGCGTCTGTCAGACAGTTGTTGTGTTGCTGGCTCTATGCTGAACACAAAGATCTAAAGAAAAAGGGAAAGAAGATCGGTTAAACCTGTTGTCAGCAGTGAATGAGGAGTCTTCAAGATATACTGGGAGTTTACCTGAATTTTTATGATGCTATTGTTACTATCCCTGTCAGCTTTAATATTTGTATTTGTATAGATGTAACTATAAGGTCATGGAAACAACTGAAAATCTTGCTGTTCATACTAGTTTTTGACTTAAGCTATTAAGACTTGTGTTGAGCCTGAAGAGATGATGGTTCCACTTCTGGCATCCCCCCTGCTTGTTTTATTGACAGTCCTGAAGAGATGATGATTCTGCTTCTGGCATTCCCCTTGCATGTTTGATTTCCAGTCTGATTGCATCTGGTATCTGTGGTGCGTGGCTTTACTGCATAAGGACCAATGGCTATAGGGACAAGTTCAGGGCTTTTAACACAGGATTGTGAATTCAAGGGAGGAATAAACAGCAGGAACAGATGAAGTGCTAAGCAGCCAACTGCTAAGACTACTTTCTTGGAATAGTTTTAGCCATAAGAAAATGGCTAAAACCAGTAAAATAAAAGAAGAGTGAACCAGTGAATAAAACCAGTAAAATAATAGAAGAGGTACTTCTCATTAGAATGAACTTCAAAGATTTCTGTAAAACAAAATCGACCTTCTTCTTTCAAAAAGATATCAAATACACTGCACCAAGGATAAGATCCTCTTCGCAGCAATTGTACACATTGCTTTGATAGTTTCTGAGGAGCAATGCTTTGAAGAATCTGGAGTTCAAAAGTTTAAAAAATTCTCCTCTACTGTGATGTATAGAATTTTTATGCCATTTAATAAGCTTTGCTTTGAGACATATTGCTTTTCCTGTCAACAATCTTTTTTTTAATAGAAAATAGCATTTAATAATGGTTATAAGAAAGGAAAAAAAAAAGTATAACTGTGAGCACCATGCTTACCTGTGGAATTCTTGCCTGAAAAGTATAACTTTGCTCTTCGGCTTGAAATCTGTCAACTTACTGATCCAAGATTTTACGTTTTATACAAGGCAAATTGTTTCAGCTTTCCAAGCCTTAAGATTTCACCAGCAGTGAAGGGTCTGGAGTACATGTCTTATGAGGAGCAGATGGGGGAGCTGCTTATTTAGCCTTGAGAGAAGGAGGTTCAGAGAGGACCTTTTCACTCTCTACAACTGCCTGAAAGGAGGTTGTAGCCAGGTGGGGGTCGGCCTTTTCTCCCAGGCAACCAGTGACAGGACAAGAGGAAACAGCATCCAGCTGTACCAGGGAAGGTTCAGATTGGCCAGTAAAAAGAAGTTCTTCACAGAGGAAGAAGCTCTTCACAAAAAGGGTGAGTATATTATTGGAACAGGCTGCCCAGGGAGGTGATGGTGTACTATCCCTGGGGCTGTTTAAGGAAGGACTGGATGTGGTGCTTATGGCCTAGTTGAAATGGTAGTGTTTGCTCATAAGTTGGACTCAAGGATCTCAGAGGTCTTTTCCAACATAATTGATGCTGTGATTTCTTTGTAAAGCTAGCAATATTTACTTTGAAATGTACTTCTTGCGCTATTTTCCAACCCCTCATTTTTAAGAGCTGCAATGCAGATTGCTATATAATTTTAATAGGATGCTGTAAATATGGTGTCAATTTATCAATACTACCAGGACATGGACATACTGGGTAAAAAAGATTTGTCTTGCTTTTGCCCTGTCCCATGGATAAGACCTATTTCTGAAAAGGGTAAAATAAAAATGAGATTTTCACATTATTGATTTTATAGTCGTTGAAAAAGTAATATGATAACAAACATCAAATTTTCAGAAATAGCAATATAAAGGTCTATACAGGAGGAAAACTCAACAGGGACACATTAAAACATTTTGTTTTTAGCAGCAATATGGAAAGGACAATATGAAACAGAAACATCAGGGCTGGTCTTTACCACTTTATCATTTAGAGAACTCCACCACATCCTACTTTTTAATGCTGAGAGCAATTTGGGTAACCAAGAATGGTGTGCCAGGGACAAAGAACAGCAAACTTACAGTATCAGTCCTGTGATTATGAGGACACCATTCTGCTCTCCACCTTTCTTAAAACAAAACAGTAACATGAAAAAACAGAAGTTATTTTGAAAATTTATTATAGAAAGACTGAGCAATACTACAGATTTTCCAAATGCCAGAAGCACATTCTATAGGGAAACAAGTCAGTACCAACGTAAGATTAATTTCCTTTGAGCACTGTCTTTTCCCTTGAGAAAATAAAACAATGTGATTGATATTGATTCAAAAGCATGTTCCTTTTGAATAACATTTTAAAGTTAGAGCTTCAATGGCATGTGTAATTAATCAGAAGAATAAAGTGAAATTTTGAATGGAAGACCTTCATGCAGCTGGGAAGAAACAGAAAAAAACATTTCTTCATATAGAACAATGTGTTTTATAAAAGCCTTTTTAACAAACAGATCTGAGTGAATGATTCACAGCATTTAATTTGACAAGTTCATTTTCTTTTCTTTCTCATCATGAACCAAAACAGAGGCTTATTTTTTGTTTTGGAAAAGGTATTTATTTATTTTTTTATTATTTAATTTTTTAACTGTACCAATAATTAAAAGTTTTCAGGGAGTGCAAAAACTGTGTTTTGTACTCTGATATTTCCATATTAAGTTATGATTGTGTCTTATAAATTACATCATATTCCTTCTGTTCTGTGACTTTTTTAAGAGATCTTGGAGATGTCTGTAGTCCTTTGTTTTGAGCAACATCCCATGTTGACTTTATGTAGTTAATTTCAATGCAACTGCTCCCATGTGCAAGTGTTTAACATTTGCTGTGTGAGATTACAGTGTAAAACTTCAGGTGTGGGGATTGGGCCTTATCCAATGGAAATCAGTGAGAGTTTTTACCACTGATTTCAGTGGCAGTGGATCACTGTTCCTGTGAGCATCTTGATGAGTGAAAACCTAAGTGCATAAATGTACATAGGTTGTGATGACAGACGGGCTGTGAGGATAGTTGAGCAAATACTTAACAGGATTTTTATTAGGATTCAGATTGATTAACTGCCTAGAGTGACCTGAAGTTTCATTTGGTTAAGATTTTTTTCTTAAGTCCTTTGTAAACTTGATGCTTGCTATTCTATGCCATCACTCTGATTCATTTTGCTTCAGAAGTGAGTGGTGAAACAGTGAAAGAGGAAAATCTCCTTCAGCATGTGACCAGAACAGTCCTGAATTCAGGAAATTTGTCAGTCTCTCTTATCACACAATACAATTAAGTGTCTGGGTATGAGGGCACTTGGAAAGGAAGAAGGTTTTTTTTTTTTCACACAGAATGATATCTGTCCATATTTTATAATACCACTGGAAAGAGGCAATCCAGCCATAAGTTTTTTGGAAGGCCTTGCTCTTCCCATTTCACTGGGAGATGCTTCTACTGTTCATGTAACATTTCATTTTTTTTGGGCTTGGATAATAATAAGGGGGATAATGTCTTGCCCAAAGTACTGTGCACTGGGTGGATAGATAGCAGGGAATTTGCTTCCAGGAAGATTTAACAAATTCCAGCAGACCTATTTGTTATGTGTGATTTTAATATACATTTGAATCTTCAGAAAATTCTGGGTTAAATTTTTGCATGGATTTTAAAAAGAAAAACAAGGTACAAGATTAAATACTACTAAATATTACTTATTATCATGCAATATCTTCTTAAGGATGATTTTATCCTGTTCATTTTATTGGCAGATATTTAAGTATAACTGCCTGATGGTTTTGTGGCATTTGGTGAGGCCTTCAGTGACACATACCTGAAACACCAATGGGCAGAGCACCAGTGCACTGGCGTCACACAGTGAAGTAGCTTCCACTGCACCTCTCTGCCTTATACCTAACAAGTCATTGATTTTCTGTAAATGTCACAGAAATTTGAGTTGTTTACAAAGTTTAAAAGACTCAAAAATGTGGCTTAATCATGCAAATAAATGGGATTATGTAAATCCCATAGTTCTATTTTTGCCACTTGAATGTGAGCAGAAATTTTAACACAATTTGATTTACAAAATAACGTTTCTGGGTGACTTTTTCAGAGAGTGTCACTGAAAACGATTGTGTGTGAGTGACACATCATGTGCCAGGAGTCTTATTTTACTGGTATTTACACACCTTCTTAAGATAAATCAAAAGAGGCTGCTCTAAAACCTGCTACGGACACACATTCATTTATTCTCCATTTTTCAAGAAAGGCACCTATCTGCTGCATGATGTAGGTCAGCTGGACTTTCTCCAATTTCACATCATTCTTGTCTTAGATTAAGTTCTAAAGAGTCTTGCTGGAAAACATGAAATGCTTCAGTAGAGACCAATCTCAGAATCTGGGAGAGGAATATTTCCTTTTTTTCCCTTCTGCTTTATCCTTATGCCTCAGATTAGTATCATGACCTGTATTTTAAAGCACATTTTTTTTCAGGTGGAGTCAATATATGAGATATAGACTGCATTGATTTACCGGAATAAACAATCAGGAAAGAGCATTTCATCTAAATACTCTTATGATAGCAAAATGCTTGCTACTAAACCACAGAAGGGAATAACAAGAACCTGAAGACATAATTTTCCCAACTCTTTCAAAGAGAAAAAGGATTTTAAAATTCTTTAATCATCCTTGGAGAGTTTTTACTTGAGTCTAATCAAAAATACTGATATGCAATGAGATTAGCTTGGTTGATTAGAGCACGGTCTAAATAAGAGCAAGGTTGTGGGTTACATCCCTGTATGGACCATTCACTTAGGAGCTGGACTCAATGATCCTTGTGTGTCCCTTTCAATGGAGAATATTCTGTGATCTGTGACCTTTTTCTCTAAGTAGCTGTTTGTAGAACTTCTCTCTCTCCTCTAGCTACAAGTGCATTCCTAACAGCTTTTCAAATGTTTTGCAACTAATTGGATTAGTCTTTTCATGGTCAACAAAGATTTCAAACTGAGAAATCAGTCCCTACTATCTCAAATATTATGGATACTCTCATCATGATACTTTAGTGTTAACAGATCCAGCTACAACATTACGAGAGGTTGTCTCTGTCTCTTCAATAGCAGAAGCACTTTGGTGCAAGCACAACTTGAAACCCTCATCTTTTTTCCGTGTAGATCCAAGCATCATTATTACCTTCACTACTAGGAAGCTCATCTTGTATAACTGGCTGCATGTGTAGTCAACTGTGAATGTTTTCCATTAGATTTGCAGTTCAAACTGCTGCTGCAGTTCTCGTTCCCACTTCAGTAATGAAAACTGAATCTGTGTTTGAAATACAAATACGCTTAATCTAATTGCAAAGTACAAACTATTTTTATTATTGTATAATCTCTCTTGATCATACATATTAAAAATTGGCATCTTCAGTTTACCAGACCAGTGTTATAAACTTTTCCTGGTCTATTTTCAGACAGGTAGCTTTGCATAGTAAGACAGAAATTTCCAGTAATGGCATCTTTTTGTTGTTGTTGTTGTTTTTCTGCCACTAAAAGAAGACTAAGGATTTACAGAAAAGAAACAAAAATACTGCAAATATTTTTCTTTAACCAAAATAATATCAAGATTCCTACTTCACTTCCTACTTTGCAGAAGTTGTATTTCCAGCTACTATTATATATTATTTGTATGTCTTAATATGTTTTATTGATTGTGCTATGGTATGCACAGTCATAGCATTCTTTAAAAGAAAGATTATTTAAATTGACCTATGTAAGATGTGTACTATAGTTAAGCTTTAATGAAATTTAACAAGGTAACATTTGAGCAGCTTTCACTGGGATAGAATTGTCCTGAAAATGTTTAAATCAAGTTATTTCAGGTTTACGTAGTTTTAATAAGAAATTTGCTTGCTAGCTACAACAGGGAATTGTAACTCAACAGTATTCTTAGGTTTTGTTCTCAGTGGCAAGTGCTCTCTTTCCAGCCTAATTTCACTTTTATGTCTCAGCTGTTGTTTCTGTGTGAAATCACTATATTAAAAACTTGCTACAGTCTTAGGTGTATCATGAGAATTAATGCTTGAAAATGAGATATTCTCCATTGACTGATCAATGTATGTTTATTCACTCAGTAGCAAATATACAGCTAATGAAAGAGAAACTCTGCTGAGTTCCTGAGGGGATGCTGTCCTGGAGCCAGAGAGAGAGTAGGAGTCCAGCCATTGGCATCCACATGTTCAGCAGATCAGACTCTGGCAGCAGAATGTCCCTGTGACAGCTCAAACAAAAATTCTGCATCTTTGCTGAATACCATGATGAAAAGCAGTATAAACTTAAAGGCTTGTTTATGGTGTTTCTTTTGCTTCAGATATAGAAAATGCCAAGAACAATCTATTTTGATCAGGCTGTCAGAAATTTATGCCATAGTATTTGACCATGAGATCTATACGCAGAAAACCTGAGGAGATGTATCTCTTCTTAAAATGCTGTTGGCAAATTTCTCATTTCAAATAACTGACAGGGTACTTCACAATCATTTGTTTTTATCTGCTTATAAATTTTATCTCTATATATACGTTACCTCTCTTAGTTTTAGGTGCCAAAAGAACCAGCTTGACTGATTAGATGGAAAGCTTAAAATATATAGCTTGAATGCTTTTCATCAGAATTATTTCATGTGACTTTCTTCACAAGAAAAGCTTTAACCAAAAACAGGTCAACCATCTTTATGTTCCAGTTTGAATGGCTGGTCACATTCTTTCTTTGTAAAGCTTTATTTTAGCACTCTCCTTCTTTCTTCCTTTCCAAAATTATTATGCCATACTGTTGAAGCACCTGACATGTAGATTTCATTTCAGTGTTGGGTGAAAATAGTTCTAGTTCTGTAAAATGATTCATACATGCACACAGTTTTTCAAGCACAAAAGATTTCTTAGAAATTAAAAGTTCTATATAACAGTAACCTCTCATTGCAATGAAATATTACTCTATTAGGAAGAAAACAAATCTATCTTTATTTCTGAAATTTTTTCTCAGAGTTCACATTGCTAGCACAACTGTACTTAAAGATAAGCAACCCACAGGCTGAGCCCAAATTATTATTTGAAATCAAGTAATGAGATCCTTTCATAGCATATGCAGCAAATAAGTGCATGTCAAAAGAAATGCCTGGGAAGTTTTCAGTGCTAATAATTTTGTTAGCACTTGCATGAATACCTTAATATAAAACAAACAACAAAAATTTACAACATCTGTTCCAAGAAAAGTATGGTTTGGGATTTTTTGTAGATTTTTTGTGTGGGTGGGTTTTTTTGGTTTTGGTTGGTTTTTTTTGTTTTGTTTAGTTTAGTTTTGTTTTGTTTCTTGTTCATCCTTCAGTATTTTTGTGTCTGGAGAAAATTTATGCTTTCTTTAAAGTCAACTTCGGTGTTCATTGCAGATATTTTAAGAAAAGATATAACTACTGATTCTACTGACCTTGAACAAAACATATTTATACCTACCTCCTACCTAATCATTTAAGCAGGGCCCAGGTTTGGAGCACAATTCCTCTTTAAATCTAATCCCAAATGTCCAAGCTGCTGTCTTGAAATCAGGCTAAGCTGATACATATATTTCCTCCTAGTGAGCTTCTTATCTTCAAGTCTGTAATTTCATATATGTCTGTATGCTCTGCTTGAAATAACATTTACATCATAGAGGAATTTATTTTAACAAAGCCTCTAACTCACAGTGGGGGACTGATTTGCTGTGTTGTAGGGCACAACAGTTTGAAACAGCAAGCCAAAACAAGGGATTGTTTTCTTGTCTAGGCATTTGTTCCTAAGAGATCTTTAGTTTCATTGATTATCTTGTATTAGAGTTCTGAGGCAGACTGTGAAATGACAGAGCTGGCAGAATAGAGCCAGAGGCACTAGGAATACCTTAAATAACTAGGGCCACTTCAAAGCTATCATCCTACAAATAAACTTAATGAGATGATGTGCCTAAGGAATCAGGGGTTTTTAAGTACTTGATTGACACTTCCTTGAAAGTAATTTATTTTATAGATCTCAACCAACGCCAAGTCTTTACTTTTTAGTTTTTCTTTCTCTAATTCTTCTCAGATTTAAGATTACTGAAAACCACCATTAGCACACATATATCCAAATACAGTTGGCTGATTAAAAAGTATTTTAATAAATCAAGGCTTATACAGTACAACTATTTGACTTACAACTGTTTTAAACATATTCAAATAAAATAAAGAATTACTTTCGAGTAACAGTATACACTGAAATTTTAAGAAATCCCAGTTTGCACAAGGAAGAGCTTTGAGAAGCCTGAGAAACAAACAAAAAAAAGTGTTGAATACAGTTTCAGTTATTTACCTCTGTAAACACTTGTCTTAATAAAGGATACCTTTTTTTATAAGACAAAAGTAAGTGTGTTTTCATCACAGAGTTATTCAGTACCAACACTTCCATTTTACATAGAATTTTCTCTATATGCAGGATAGTTGAGGAAAATATGAGAAATAATTTTACTAGCCCTTGAAAGGAGGTAGGAAGGAGAAGAATATTTTCTTCTTCCAGGAGGTGTCAGAAAGCACCCAGAGAATACACGCAGCACAGTTTTTCTGTTTATTCCTGAATAATACTGAATTTACTGTACACAGACATGCAGTAGTAGGGTGTACATAGATCGTAACTTTTGCCAGACATCCATGAGAGCAGGATTTCTGAATGTCCAATATCTGGGTAGGAGGTTCCCATCTGCAAATGTTCATAGAGAAACCATAATTCACCTGAAAAAACAGGATAGGTCTGGGAAAAGTGGATGTTTGTTTTATGTCTGTGAGAGCCAAGTCACATACAAAGCATGACTGAAATCAGAATGGTCAGCACAAATATAAACCATGACTACCATGTTTCCAAATAAAAACCTGTCAGTGCAAAGTTAAAACTGATTATGTGTGGAAAGGTGATCATTAAAAAATAAAGGAAAATGAAAATAATTCCTTAAAAAGCTCATTGGTAAAGGAAAAGAATGTGTAGCTGAGTGAGATGCTGTGACTACGGACACTGCCTGGACCCTGGAAGAGCAGATAAAGATTCCTGAGTATTATGACCTACTAATGAACGAAACTGGAATATGATAACACGTTTTTACATCTTAAACCAATATTACCATTACGCAGCTGAGAACTCTGGCATCCACACACAGCACTGGAATCAGACTTGCTAACTAGAGACAGGCTTATTTGTGGGACATGTGATTAAAGTCTTCAAGGTGGATTGGAAACTCCACAGAAATGTCTTTAAACAGCCAATATGGCTGAAAAGTGCAGAGAAATGCTCAAAGCAGTGCTCAGAGAAAGTGCACATAATTAAAATAAGAAAGTCCAGACAAAAGACATAACAGATGAAAAAGAAATAGAATGCTTGCCAGTTTCAATTTATAATATACAATGTCAGGAAATTATGGGAAAGGTAAAATTAAGTGCACTTAGTTCGCAGGAAATTTTATAAATTATATGGACTATATAATTAAATCCTACTTTCAAGATGGCAAATGGAAACAAGCTTCAATATACAGGGTCTTAGGACCCAGAGACATTGAACTAAGAAAAGGGGCATTTGAAATAATGCTGAAAACTCTTATGAAGAGGAAAATAATTTTAGTAAAGCTGAATCACTTCAAAGTGTTATGCTGTAGAAGTGAGCTGTCAATCATGCAATGCCATAATGCAGCTATTACCTCAACAGTTAATTTAATTCCAGCTGGATGGTGAAGCCCATTGCAATGCAATCCAGACACAGTTACAAAGAGCAAAGTTTGCCTGGAGTAATCTGACCAGGTGGTGTGGATGTGTGACAAAATTGTTCTGAGAGTCCTGAGTGAAAACCTATTGTTGATAAGAAACCTTTGAAAAGCAAAATAGTATGATTAGGAGATCTTATTAGGCAAAGCAGAGTTAAACCACAGAAACAGATGTTTCAGTATAGTGCTAAGACAGAATGTGCATAACAGTTAGTTCAGTTCAACCTTCTAATTCCATATGTAGGGTATATTTCAAAAAGCTGAAAACACAGAGGCTGAACCAGGACCAAAAAAATTCCATAAATTTATTGGAAAGAGGACAAGCAGTTTCAACACCCCTTTGATTGTTAGTATCATCCCACTACATCCTACCTTTCTCTGATGGCATGTGCTTATAGTGAGGAATTTCACCTTCTTTCCTTATGAGACACAAGAGCTTATTGTTCTGAGCTGAAGCTCATGGGAGGATCAAAGGCAGCCCCTCGGCAAGACCCAGCTGGGAAGGGAAGAATTTAGGCTTGTTTCTTCTTTTGTTCTTCTGGAAGTTTCTTCTGCTCCCAACAAAATTCCTCTGTGTTTGTTTCTAGCTGAGTATAGATAATGTATACATATGCTATTAAGCCACACAAAACTGAGTTACAATAAAGACTTTAAAATGACAGTTATACTTCTTCCTCCAGATGCCCAAAGTTGCACCTGTTATAACAGATTCCATACATTTATTTTAAACACACAGTCAAAATATTTCAATCTCTTATGCCGGATATCAGTAAAGAGAAGTATTGCAAAACTCTTTGACGTATCTCAGCAGCTGTTATTAATTCATATCTTTTAATACCTCTTTTCTAGGTGGTATATATTTTCACAACCATTTAGACACCTATCTACATACCTTTGAAAAACTTGTAGCTTTCAGAAATATACAATAAGGCTGAATTTATTTATTTGAGGAGGAAAGTTAAAGGACTTGAAGTTCTTACACAGATTTTACTTAAACTGCTCGTATCAGCTTTCCAACTTTCTGATTTTATTTCTTTCTGTACATTCCTATTGACATACGTGTTATTCTGGGTGTGAGAATACATTTGCTTCATATATCTGGATTTTTTTTTTTCTAATTTAACATTTGAAATCAGAACTGTGAAGTTTTATTGGATTCCTCCTTTATTTTCATACTTCCATCCTGTTAAGCAGACTATTGGGTACTATTTTCATCTTTGTTTTTCTGACCTCTTATTTTGGTCTCTATTGTCAGAAAAATCTATCTAATGTTAGTTTATTGTTGTTAATAAGCCATGTGGTGCCTATAATGTAGCTGTAGCCAAATCAACAATAAAGAAGCAGGAGTAAAAAGTTATTTCACTCCAGAGTGGTTATGTATAGGAAGCTACAAGGTCAGCACTGGGTCTAGATGAATTCACAATTTTCAATGAAGAATGATGAATAGTCGTATTGCCTTTGCAGATAAGAAACTGTGAGCAAATGTAAGAACAACAAAAAGTGGAATTATAATCCAATCTATATATACTGAAACAGTTTGAAAATGGTTAAAAAAAATCAAGTTCAGAGATAATAGTTTGCAAGGAATAGGTAACTAGAAAGCAATGTAATGAAATTCTTAAGTTAGTTACATTATAAACTAGATTATGAGTTGAAGAAGAATCAGAAAGTCCATGCTCTTGTGAAGCAGGTAAACTTCACTGAGGATTTGGGGAGGGAGAGGGAAGAGGATAAAAAAGAAAAAAAAAAAATGAAATCCCTGCAGAACAAGAAAAGTAGAAGTGAAAACCAAAATGTTCAACATTGTCATCATGTCCACTTTTGAGCCTTGCACTACGAGAAGATATGCATTGGCCTGAGCTAATACAGAGAAAAACAACAAAAATTGAGAAACTTAGCAAACATGACACTTGTAAAAAGATTGAAAATATATTTTCACTTGTTTCCAAAACAGTTAATAATGAAAAAATCTTCAAGGACAAAAAAGTCTAAAGAAAAAGGAATGGTACATTCTCTACCTGTGGCACAAAGTGGTAAAGCAAATAAGGAATTTTTCTGATTACATAAATGTTTTTTAATAAGATAATATCAAAAGTGTCTAAGAAAAAGTAGTTTAATTTCTGTAAAGATTATTTTTGATAGAGTTTAATCCCATCCTCAGCAATAAGGAGGAAAAGAACTATTTTTTTCACAGCACTTGCACAGAACTCCTCCATATTCAAGCAAAGGACGAGGCTGAGACAAAGGGGGTTTTTTCAATTTTCTCATGTGTAGACAAGAGAGGTTGACTGGAGAAATATCAGAGAATTTACTCTATAGATTAAAAGTCTGAAACAAGAAGAGTTTATGCTGTGAACAGATCTTTGAAAGTGAAGACAAGAAACTTGCACTTCATATAAAAATGAAGAGTAAGCTTAGAAAAGTATACAAATCTATGTCATGGTAGTCTTTTGTAGTCTTTCTAATTTTTTTTTGCTAGTATATCCTGTAGCAAATGTAAATTTACCACTTAGAATCTTGTCGAGTTGATAAAGTGTTTTATTATGTTTTCACAGCAGCTGTTTCTGTTTCTAGTTATATTACTCACATATTCCCTCTTGTGTCTTGTCATGCAGCTTTTTACCTCTTTTTTGTCCTTTGTTTTAGACAGATTTATTACTCCTTTTCCTGGAAGTGTTGCTGGGGAGCTGATGTTTACCTTGGCTTTCTTAGCACAGTTCTACATATTTTCATTTATCCAAATTTCATGTTTATATGGCTACAAA
The DNA here is from genome assembly GCA_013399945.1 of Ploceus nigricollis. Taxonomy (NCBI): domain Eukaryota; kingdom Metazoa; phylum Chordata; class Aves; order Passeriformes; family Ploceidae; genus Ploceus; species Ploceus nigricollis. The sequence goes on along the minus strand of VXBC01001701.1, from coordinate 83,466 downwards.
GTGGCAAGTTATTCTTGCCAGGAGATGTTAGCATTTACTATTGATAGCAGCTTTCAGATGGTGCAGCACCTAGAAAGTGTTCCACTCTCTTATTTTCAGATGCTGATTGACCTATTCAGTTTTGTTGTTTATCTTCTGAGGAAGAAGATGAGTACCAGTTTTCATCTATTTTGTTTTCTATTGTGCTTTATATATTTTTCTTAATTTGATACCACCTTTTACTTAGATGCTAAATTCTGTATTATAGACCATAATATCAATCATCACATGGAAAACTTCAAATTATAAGGGAAAATAAGTTCTATTAATTATGAAAACATAGTTGTACAATTTTTCACTATTTCTTTTGACAATGAAAGATTTGGTGGAGAGTTGACAGGAAAGTTTTGTGGTGCCATGCAGACATGCTTCAAGACATTGCCAAAATCTTCAGATAACTTTAGGCTTGTTCACTTATCATTTCAGGTATAGGTTATGTGCAGACACAGCTTTTCTATTTGAAATCTCTGAAAAAAACCAATTGTGGCTTTTAATATATTGACTGTTTTTCTGCCTTTTAGAACTCAGTGCTATTCTTCCCAAGGGGCAGTTGCCTCACCTGAAAGAATTACAACAATATTATTTTCAGTAATAGTGAACTTCTTCTGAAGAATTCCTGACCAGAAACAATTATGAGTTGTAAGAGAACTGATACACACACACTTATTGACAGAGACACCTACAGTTTGAAATCATAGATGCAATTTAGTGAATTAGAGATTTAAGTACACAGTTTTTCTTGAAGAAATTAAGATATCAGAACCTTGTTATCATGTAGGTTTGAATGTTGAAAATAGAATGTTGTTGTTTTCCGTAGACTATTTGTTAGGATGTCTACATTCCTTTGTTTCTTTAATTTTACTGTAAGAAATTAAGAGAGGTTTTTGGTTTCTGTTTTTCACCTTTGGTCCAGCTTGATTAGCATAAAAGCAGTTAAACTTCTTCCATGGTGAGTGATTTAAAAAAAAAAAAAAAAAACCAACAAAACCAATGAATATTAAATGAAACAGAAAAGAGGAATCTTTAAAATGACTGTTCTAATAACTACTAAAATGAATGTAAAATACACGAGGAAAGAATTTGTAACAGAGTTATTTCAAAATCCAGAGACTGTTAAATAAGCTTGTTTTAAGTTACGAATGAACCAAAATATAAAATGTCCTTGTAACTCTCCCTACTCCCCTCAGGGTCTTTCATGCCATTGCTGTTAGTGCAATCCTTGGTTGTGCCTACAAGTGGGAAGTCATCAAAAATCCTGAGAGCAGCTACATGCTACTGTATCTACAGTAGAAGAATAGGACTGAGTCTTGTCCATGCTGCCTCAAGAGGTGTAAGCTTAGATGCAAGGTCAGTATTATCACTGACAAAGCAGACAGGAAAAGAGAGTGGCAAAATTACAGGGAAGGCAAATCTCTACCTCAGAGATAAAACAGGCTGGAATCCCCTCCAGGTACTCATAGAATTTCTGTCTGACTCAGAAGCAGTGGCAGATTTCTTCTTCTAGAAACAAATTATTTCAGCTAGTTTAAGGGACTGAGACTTCATTAGCTCCTTGGACCCAGTTATCTCCTCCTCACCTCTACTTACCTCTTCCTTCTATCCATTGCTTTTGTTGTGGCTTGAGAGAGACACCCTCCAGTTAGCCTGCTGCTGCAGTAAAGTGTACACATCCCAGTGTGGTCTTTAGTGCTTCTTCAATATCGCCCTGCTGTGACAGAAGGGTTTTACATGGGATAAGCAAAGAAGCAGAGTATGACAGAAGGCCAAAGATGTAGTCACTCTTCAATCAAGAATATTGATTATGACAATGATTTATTTTTTCTGTCCAGAATTCCTTGGAAAAGCAGCTAAAGTTCATCTCGCTATCAAAGCCTCAGTAACAGGACATCTCATCCTCTGTTTAAATTCTAAAATCACAGCAAAAAACTAAAAATATAAACTGCACAAAGGTCTGCTTACAGCAGACAGATGCATTACCAGTGTTTCAAGTGGGAGTGGGGCAGGGAGTGAATATTAGCCAAAAGAGCATATTCCAGACTCAGTTTAGAGGTTTTTACAAAGAAAATTAACTCAGTGAGTTTCTGTCAATTATTAGTACAAGCACCCAGAGGTAAAACACAAAAAATACTACCCCCATATGCAGCTTTCCCTTTGAAAGGTTATCAGCTGGAATGACATGTTCACAGATACTTTTGTCCCTCATTGTGCTTTCACACACTTTTGAAAACACAGAGGAATCACAATAACAATTCAACTCATATTGAACAAGACAGTAATTAGATACTTAAAAGGTGAAGAAGTAGAGGGAAGAAGGAACTTGAAAACATGCTAGACAGAATAATGATTTTCATTGTGTTATTTCTTTCTGAGGTACAACAATTAAATCATAAATTATTTATTTTCTTTACATACAAATTAAAGGAAATATCAGTAAGAATACAGAAGAGACAACAGATCCAGTCTCTCTGTTTTCTCTCTGCTTTTGAATAAACAGTTTTTAAAAAATTGTTTTTCTTTTTATTTTTCTCTTCAACGATAGTTTTTACATTTCCAGACTAGGCAAGGTGAAAATAAAGTTGCATGCCAAATGTGAAATGCATCTATGAGGCAGAATAATAGCCAAGTTTGTCCATTTATTAACACCTAAGATTTGTTATGAGTAACTCCTAAGATTTGTTATGTTGCATTTTGGTTTTCAGTGGCTCTTTGTTTTATTTTATCTTACTAGCTAGTTTTCCCTCCTTAGTCATACTCATCCTGCCCATAGTCAAATCTATTTGTTTTTACCAAATCTGATCACAAAATAAATTATTAAAACACACTCAGGTTTTAATGGTTGCCAGCCCATTTAATCTTTTTTCTTTTCCCAGTTCAAATAACAAGTTTCAAGAATAGATCTCTGTACATTTTAGGGGATGGTATATTGTGCTGGCTTTGGCTGGAGTTTATTTGATTTTCTTTACAGCAGCTGGTATGGGGCTGTGTTTAGGATTTGTGCTGAACACAGGGCTGATAACAAAGAGAGGTTTTTATTATTGCTAAGCAGGGTTTACACAGAGTCAAGGCCTTTTCTGCTTTTCGTACTGCTACGCTGATGAGGAAGCTGGGATTGCAGGTTGTATTGGGAGGAGACACAGCTGGGACAGGTGACCCAAACTGACCAAAGGGATATTCCAGACCATGTGGCATCATACCCAAAGTGGGGGGAAGAAGGAGGAAGGGGCACCTTTGGAGTGAAACCATTTCTCCTCCTAAGTCACCATTATGTGAGATGGGGCTCTGCTCTCCTGGAGGCAGCTGAATACCTGGAAAGCAGGGCTTTATTTTGCTTGTGTGTGCAGCTTTTGATGTGCTGTGCAGCTTTTGCTTTCCCTATTAAATGGTTTTTATCTCACCCCATGAGTTTTCCAGCTTTTATCCTTCAGATTCGCCGTCCAATTCTACTGGTGAGGGAGTGAGCAAGTGGCTGTGTGGGGCTTGTCTGCCAGCTGGGGCTAAGCCATGACATATGTAGTTATGTTTCTATAATTTCTTATTACTATGATGTTATGAACCTTAAACTGGAAACACGGTCAAGACAGGTCTTAGTCATATCTACAGCTGTATAGTTTTGCAGGATTTTTTTTTTTCAGAGAGAGTTAATGACTAACATACTGAAAAATTGAGAGGGAAAACTATGCAATGACAAGTAACTATTGAATTGAATGCAGTTAACCCAAAAGAAATAAAGTAATCCAAATGACTAAGTCTTTCACTAATATTACATTCACTAAACTGAGTATAGAGATCAACAAAAGAGATTTATACCTCTGGTAAATATATTCCTACTTAACTAAGAGCACAAACCATTCTCATGAACAAACACACCAGAAATTATGCACATTTTTTATCTACTCTGATCTGCTATACTGCATCTCTTAAAATCTTTTCAGTGTATCACCATCTATGGCAACTGTACCTTTTCACAGAACACTGACACTTCTGTCAACAAGCACCAGAGGCCCAGGATGGTCATTGCCCTAACTGAGAATCAGCAGAAAAAGCAAACAGATTCTTATAGAAATTGGCACATGAATTTGTCCAACTATTATTCACAGGTCCAAATGTACTGGCAAGTACTTCTCATCTTTACCGCACCTTACAATAAGGGTTCTGTGGTAACTTGTTCCTATATAAAGACTTCTAATAACTTCTATGTGTCTTATGTTTTCTGTGATTAGTTAAATTTCATGTAAAAATGTTACATTTAGGTTATTAATATTTGTTGCAGTGTGGATTTTAATCTAACAAGATAAAAGATATTTTGTCTTGGATGAAGACATATTGAAAGCTGAGTTAATATAGTTTGAAATAATAATTATGATACTAAATCTGACTTATGCTTTCTCTTTGACACTTCAGCATATTTATCAGTAGGTTGAAGAGAAACATTGCCAACTTCTAAACATAAAGTTATCAGCCATAGTCACCTGGAGAATTCTTTGCATGTTCGGCTATTAGTCATACCCTTGAGACCCATGAATTCATGAAACAAGAATAACTCAAGAGATGTGAGGTTTCTCAATGCTATTTATCATATTGCTACCTTCAAAGTTCAGTATGAATGGTCCATATAGAACTTTGCATGAAAAACTGGGTAAGTGATCAGATGAAATCCACTTGCTTCCTCAAGAAACATCCTGTTTTAACCCTGGATGCCCTTCCAGGTTTGATGAAAGAACACTTATTTTTAAGACAGAGGTGAAGAGGAGGGAACTTCCACTTACTTCTAATACTTAATAGTGTTGACTTTTCTCAGCCGAAATAATTATTTCCTTTTTTAGTTTATTATTAGAATGTTATAATAAAATAGATATATATAGACTAAAAGACATAGTAACTATAATTTGAAGTGGTGGGGAGTCTCTCCTCAAGGCCCCTAGATTAATACACGGTTATTTATTTGAGGGTAAATTGGAATAAGAAAATATATACAAAATCTGTCTATATTATATATTAATTGGTTTTCTGAATAGTGGTGAATTTAGAATAGATCTTTATGTGTAGAAAAGTTTCATTTATAAAAATATTCCTAGTACCCTGGTTTGCCATAATTTGTTTTTTTTAACTGTACAAGATAAAATACGTTATAATTTCCACAGGTCATTCATCTTTCCTGCTGGAAAATTCTTCTTTGGACTGCAGGACAAAGCCTGGTAATAGGACTGGAAGAGAACAAACAAAACATAGAATTTATGTACACAAAATATTCACTTGGAAAAAAGTTTTCAGGCTATGACTTTACAAAACAAAACAAAACAGTCCCCTCAATTTAGGACTTTGTTACTGGATAAGGAATGATCCTTCAATGTAAGACAATATTAACTCATACAAGCTGGCTTTTTTGATTGCATTTCAAACATTTTTTAAGGACATTTTCACTCAGAGCCTGTATGGGATTAGGTATTGTATGTCCTCTCGAAGCTGTTAGAAAACTGGCATAAAATCAGAAATCTGGCATAAACTCTGTTCAACTCACCCTTGGTAATTTGTTAGAAATGCCCTGATGATCTGGACCAAATTTGTATCACGTAGGCTATGTCTATGGGGGCAGATTAAATGTTCCAGGTCTTGGTTTCTGTCACTTCTAGAAAGTGAATGTCACAGATAACAGCCTCCTGAACACCCTTGCCTCATCTGTGCTTTTTGTGAAAACAGTTCCTGGTGTTCAGGAATTTCCCAGGACTGTCCAAGTTCACATGAAGTATAACCATGCAGGACATGTGAAAGAACAGCAGGACACATGTGCCAATGTCTGACCCCCTGCCTTGGCTCTTTGGGTTAGTAGAGTAGAGAGACCTTGAGATTATCCCTTAGCACTGAGATCTTTACCTCGTGAATACAGAAACATAGTCTGATGCTCAGGATGAAAATTCTGGTCTGAGATCAGGTTGAGGCAACATTTGGCACAGATTCCATGAAACATGAAATTTCATGTTCATGTTTCAGCCAATTTGTAGTACTGCCTGAGTGTATTTGTAGTACTACCTGAGTGACATCAGCATCAGCAGTGGGTGACTGGAGATTAACAGTTTCCTCACAATAATTCAATATAGGCTGTTTCAATTGGCATTGCTGGAATGAAAATCTTGTCAGGTTAAATATGTACACTCTAAGAACTGTATCTAAATTTCAGATACAGAATTAATGTTTAATAGAACCCTCAAATCAAGTGTTAGATTTTAATATACATTACATTTTGAGATATCAGGGATTTGCAATGAAATTTGAAGTTTTGAGAAACTACACTGATTTTGGATTTCAATACAAGATTTACAATAAACTCATTCTCAGAATTTATAATAAATTTGGCAATTAATATACATATAATTTTCAATTTTTTCTGCTGCTAAGGTTTTTTGTTTTGTCGTTTTTGCTGTTTTGGGCGTTTAATTATTCTTTTTAATTTGATGAAATAAAGCTCTTTAGACTGAACATTATGAAAAAAACTCAGAGTAAAAGAGAAGCTGCATGCACATATTAGCAAACAATTATGCAAAGTTAAGGTCAGTGTATTCGTGTTAATTTTTATCAGATCTAATAATTAAAACAATTAGTACTATCGATGTTGAAAGTTTGCTAATATATTATTAAAAGTTTAAAAATTCAGATTTTTTACAAGTTTAATTCATTATTTTTTAGCTTAGAAGAAATGTAATATGGAACAACAGCAATAAAAAAATAATCAAGTGTACTTTTAATAAAATGAGAGTTTTGTCTTGGTATATTTCACCAAATCAGAATTGGTTGCTGAGGCATTTAAAAACAAATAGAGAGAAAACAATGTCTTTATGATGTCTCTATTACTCTTAGAAAGACATATTTCTAAAGCTATAGTTGTTCAGACAAATTGTTCTTCTTAATTAACATTTAGCATACATTGAAGACCTCTATATATGATAAGAGTGATAAAAATAGAGAGAACAGTGGTTCTATAAAATTCAATTTTAATGCTTCAAGGCAATGCAGAATTGAGGCTGGCTGCCCACACATTTCTGTTTAAAACTTTCAATTTTCATCTGTTTCAATCAGTTGTTATTACTATATATTTAATTTAACAACCAGCCTTATTTTACAGTGTGGAGATAAATTCTTTGCAAGCATTTGGAAAGACAAGCCCTCTGCTCTAGAATTTTTTAAGAGAATGTTGTGCAAAAGGTGAAGGAGAAAGATGTGTTTAGGTATCTTGTTACAATTATACAAAATATGAAAGAAATATACCAGTTTCAGAGAACTTACTGTTCTTACAAATAAAGCATAATTGTCTATCCATACTTGCTTCTCAAAACATCTTTTCTTGCCTAAATTTTAAAGACCCACAATTTGTTTATTGGACCCTGTAGCACCTGTAAGTGATACAATGCTGCTGTATTTCCTCCTCCTGCTCTATTTCTCTTAGTGTGTATCTGTTGTATATTCCTCTGTCTAATGGGGAATTGGAAGAGAAGGGAAGCACAGATCACAGCCAATATTTTTTGGAACACCTTTATGCATTAAGCTATTATTAATAATAGAATCAAGCTGTTGGTTTTAACAGACAATAGCACAGCACAATTATGGACTATCATAGTTCATTGTCATCTACCAGAATGAAGAAACAGGAGGGAGGTCAGCCCCAACAGGTGATGCCTTTTGGGTGCTCCCCTAAAGCAGTGGGGCTGGCTGAGATGTGCCAGGACCTTCTAGGGAGGTGTTAGGAGAGGCCCTTGGGGGCCTGTGGGTACAGAATCTCTCCTGTAGACTTTATATGTGCACAGCAGCCACTGGCCATATGGCACTGGGCCACAGTGGGTGCCCATGTGTGCTTGTGATTTTCCATGGAGGCATCATGTCCTTCTTGTCCTGACTTTACCAGTTCTACTAGGTTCAGCACAGTTTTATCACTCCTTGGGAAGCTCTTACACAGTACCTTCCCAATGCACACTTTTACTCTTTTGGCCTGTTGTTATTGGGCTTTATTTCTCCTTGCTTACCTATGGAGCCCATTCTCATCCACTGGCACTGATGGGGATTTTATGATGAATGCATTGAGAGAAAAAACATTATTAGATTACTATTAGAGAGATATTTTTAGATTACAATTAGATTTTTTTTTCTCTCAAATAAATTTTTGCATTTTTGTTTTGCCATTTTTTCTCTCTTCCTGCAAGCTACACATTGCAAAATATGAAATATTTACTAAATAATACTTAGATGTCTTTTCTATCAAATTCTTTGACTTTACAAGGTAGATTGTTTACAACTGTGCTGCCCTTCTGCTTAATGGGCACCCTGGGGGAATGTTGTTGGCTTTGAGATTCAGCTACATATTTTCAATAAACAACTCCTGAAGCCAGTGAATGCTGAGAGCTGTGAACATTAATCAGTGATCTATGTGAATGGAATACTATCCTGTTATCCCTTCGGGGGATGGAAAAAAAAGGACACACATTATGATGCACTATTCACAGTCACACACAGTCAAATAAGCCCAAAGAAATATTTTAACATTCTCTTGTATTGCAAGTTTTTTGGTTAGCTTGAAATTGTGATAGCAAAGCTGACTGCCTTATCAACAGATTTTGCCAAATAGAAAAGAAAAAAAGCTTTCCCAGGATAAGAAGCAACTTCCAACTATTAAAAGGTTTTAGACTGCTAGTAGATTATATTTGGAGTTATTGCATTTGCCCTGTCCTTTTGTCCTTGAATCACATTGCTAAGATGATATCTCTCTGCCTTTGAGGGAAAGCTGCCTGCTCAAGTACTCCCTGAATGGCAGGCTGACTTACATGTAGCTGCTGACATCTTCCTTAGAGGAAATGCCTACTCTTGTTTTTAAAACATTGGTCGAAGGTCCAGTTTGGCAATTGCAGGGCTTGTGGTACTGGAGAAGAGAAAAACAGGAGATTTAAAAGGAAAGAATCAACCTGAGAAAATCCACAACTGTTTTTAAAGTCAAGTCAGCCATTCCATTATTCAAAAAAAAAAAAAAAAAATACAATGATGCCATGTATGCAGTGGAGTCCTATGACAGTTTTTTAACAGAAAGGTGTAAATTCTAAATGACCATAGTCCAGCTGGATATGTCTAAAGCACAAACCTCTAAAATGAAATAATAGTATTGTCTGATGTATCTTGGCACTTCCAGTCATTAGGAATTTAATGGTCCAATGACAGCACTGATTTTCAGCTTTGCAAGAACTGAGACTTAACTGAAACTCTATTGTATGTAAATCAAATTTCTACTCTTACTTTTCCCACTGTGCATGTTAGGTAATGTTGTTTGTGGCCTGGCCTCCCATTCATTTGAAAAATCTCTACTCTAACAGTATGGTGTAAAGAACTCTTTTTGGTCCTAGGTATTCTAGAGGTCAAAGTTTCTACTGAAGTTGGTGGCATAGGATTAAATTATTTGCCCAGCTACATAGAATTTCAAATCTAGGGAAATTCCCCATGTTACTGGAGGAGGCAAAAAAAATGTAGTTCCTTTCTCCAAATCAGTGCAGTTCTGAAGCAGGAGGCTGAATGAAAGGGTACTGCAATGCCTTCCCATGCTATAGAGAGAAAGTAAGAAATAAAAATTAAAGACTGTGAACCCACTAGGCTTTTAAAGGACTGAACAGCAATTCCAGAGAGTAAATATAATGCAGAGCATGATATCAGATGCTCATGAAAGTAAACATTTGTAGCACCTGCAGTTGTTCCTACATATTGTTTGGAGATCTACTGAGCTAGCACTTCCCTGCTGCACAGGTGAGGTACACTGCTAAAACAAGCCTGCCATGCAGAGCCTTTCACCTTCAGAAGGCAGTCTCAGTCTGTTCCAGGTGGGTAACTATCAAACATTCAGAAATGGGGATTCTAAGATCAGGCTTCAAGTTCATTTAAAAGTAATAAAAGAGCAAAGGAGAGGAAGTAGAACAGTAGCTATTAATATTGAAAGGACCAGAATGATTATTTTGGCTGACCTCATACATAAAATAAATCATAAAGATATCTAACCCATCCACAGGGTTGTAGTTTCTAGGTAATTCCTCTGTGAGTTCTTTCAGGATGATTGCCATCTTTCAGGATGATCTGTAAGGCAAATCTAAGTCCCTCCTTTTTGAAGACAAATTATAAAAAAAAAAAAAAAAAATTAAATCAAAGTTAATTCAGGAAAGAATTTATATATTTTGTGGAATCTGATCCATTAGGAAATGCTGAAAGTCTTGAAAGAGAGGCGGTTATGAAGTCTTTAGTTTGTTTGGTTCCTGTTTGGACTGGATGTTTCTGACAAGGGTAAAGATATCCTATTAATACAAAAGACTCCCAGAATGTAAATTTGACTGCTTATTGAATTTAATATTTGAGTAAAATCTCCAGAAGAGCTGCAGATATATTTTATTCATAATTTGCTCCTTCTTTTTTTGCCAAAAGGTCAGAAAAAGTTGATCCTTTTAATTTTGTCTTCTGAACATCTTTTGCTGACTGTTGTTTTCCTTTCATACTGCAGGGCTACAAAGAGTAAATTCTAATGTTTTGCAGCAGTAAATGTGTACAAACGCTGGAATCCTTTAAATTTCTGTACATGTTTATAAAATCTAATACTAGATACTTTGATAAATTTGATAACCTGATGGTCATTATTTTCAGTATTTTCATCACTCTTTTTCCTCACTTTCTCTTTCCTTTGGTAATTTCCACATTGACTTTAAAGATTTAATATCCAGTTCTGCAGTAGTGTGAGCTCTCCTTCTGAAAGGTTTTGAACCAATTATAAACAAAACAGTCTCAGTTTATTAAAAATTTGTTCGTTTTTGAACTTTTGTTGTAGCCTTTGCTATTAATAGTATTGACTCCTTCCTGACAGTCTGCCAAATGGACACGAATAATACAAACCTCATAATGACTGAAGTCTCAAAGTTGATGAATAAAGGAAAGAAAAACTTTAGATTACTTTTTCTCTGGCCAAGAAATTATTTCATACAGTGTGACGAGCTTTTTGCAATGTCTGTCACTAAGACATTACAAACTGGTACTTATTTACAGAGCATTTTAATATTTTCTGTTTCTCACAGCTTCAGAGAAACATGCTCATTAGTTGTAATTGATAACTATACATTTTTTACTTGGAGGAGAGGAGGTTGCATATATTCATAAAAAGAAATAAATTTAAAAAGTGATTTGTCCTAGGAGATGCCTGAGAAAATTACATGTTAGTAAAGAGATAGGTATTGTATCTTTACAGTTAAAATCTTTAGTTGGCATCAGTTTTTAAAGAATCCATCCATAGATACTCTCTTGAAAGAACATTTTCAACTGAAATAATTTGCATTAAGGGGTCAGCAGTAGTCATTGCTGACATTAACTGTCATTAAGCAGGATGATAAGACTGAATCATCTCCACAAGTGCCTTCCAACCTCAAATATCTTGCTATTCTGTAAAAACAAGGGATCATATGTAAGAGTTTTTGATTTGCTGAAAAATAAGCACATATGAAAGATCCCACTAACCTCTTTAGTCACTTCATTCAAATAGTGCATAATTTAATGCAACTTCTTTTAAGATCAGTGGGAATGTTTGGGTTAATTCAACAGGTGGATCAAGTCTTGAGTAAGAGCTAAGTTGTTTTTTCAGAAAATTGTCTACAAACTGTAATCCTTAAACTATAATAAAATGCTGACATGATCATATTGAGGAAAAAACCCAAATAAATATAATTTAAAACTCTCTAGTGACACTAGATTTTCAAGGTGAATATTCAGTTTTCTTTGAAAGCTTCCTGTTCAAGAAATTAAATTATCCTTCATCTTTTCTTTTTCTATCATGATATCTCTTAAGATGATATCAATTCATACTGTCCTTAATGTTGTTTGTTCTATTACATTAAAATAAATTACAATAAATAGTATAGTATAACTTAGTAGATATAACACAAAATTTTCTCTGGAATCTCGAAGGTTAAAGTTGTACAAAGTAAGCCAAAAATCAGCCTAAATTCCTGGCCATGTCAAAGTCCATGGGACAGACTGGTGGCCCTGGCATGAAAAATTCTAATTTTGCGTCATTAATATTTTTTGTCATCTTGTCCAAAACAATGAGCTGGGTGAGGCTTTTCCTGACTTCAGTGGCACAGCAGCTGTTTGGGATTCATGAAACAATGCAAAACAGGAAATGTGTGTGGCAGACTTCTGACATCCACCATCGTTGGGCCAGAGTTCAGCAGCCTGTTCAGCTGCCTGAGTAATATAACAGATTCCCTTTTGCCTTCCTGTTCAGGCTGTTTTCCTGAGGTGCTGGATCTTCCTCATTACTGTTCCTTTCTCTCTTTTTTTTTTTTTGAATTGTATTTTTAATTTTTTATTTTATTTTAACTTTACTTTCACATGCAATAAACTGAAGAGCAGCTGTGGTGAATCACTTCTACAGATCTCCCAGACTTTCAGGTTATGGTCTGATTGCCCCCTGAAATGTAGCTGTAGTGAAATACTTTTAAAAATACTTTGAACTTGGTAACACCTTCTTGCCTCTGCCTCAGGATTCTTTCCATTTCACTTTTCTTTTATTACTGTCATCTGGTTGGAATCAAGATCTTTTGCAGACGTCATTTTCTGCCTTCCCCAAAACTACAGTTTTTCTGTTGGCAATATTCTGAAACTATGCCTTTCTAAAATAGTGCTTAAATATGGTTTGATCCTGGGTTAGCAGAAGGGGAGGATAAAGGATTAGGAAAGAAATTATATTTCCTTAAAAAAAACTTTATGGCCTTAGATATTTTTTACCCTGCTTTAAGCCAGTAGGTCTTCCGTAGAGATATACTCCAAAGGCTTTTTTCCTGGTTTTAAGTTTACAGGTGAGTGTTGTTATTAACAAACTATTATAGGCAGAATTATCAATATTCATTATTACTGAGCTTATTATTACTCAGCTCATTATTACTGAGCTTATACACAGCTCAGTTTTTCTGGCATTTTTCTTTTATTGATCACAGTTACCATTGTGGCTAATTGTAATAATTTTTGTTCATTGGAGCTGCACACAGATATTAAACTCCTAGTAGTATAGAGGCAGTGGAACGAAAGAAATGTCAAGTCTTTGAACTGGCTGCACTAAACATCCTCCTAGATACTCTCATCCAGTCTGCTCTTCACTTTTCTTTTTCTCATTTATTTGTATTGTTATAAATTAGGAATGGATTTTATATGCTTTTTAAGTTTTGTGCAATAAATTCTTTAAAGTTAGTGACAAGCTCTCCTTTTTTCTTCATCCTGATAATGCCAAGCACGCACTTCAATTGAGAAAGAGTCAGCGCATTTTACTATAAATCATATTCTTGTGAGTAACGTGAAACTGTGGCTCAGTAACAGCATAAAAAAATTAATTTATGCCACAAGCCACTGAGCTGAACAATGTCCCTACCCTCTTAATGCCTATATGCCTGTATACTCACAACTCATCTGTGCATTTGTGAGACCTGAGTGTGCATCCCTGTATCGTGGTTTCCTTTGGAAGGTATGTTAAGGTGTATATGGACCAAGATCTATCTCTAAAGGCAAATCTATTTCCCTGTTGTTCCTGCTTTGAAAAAGAGCTTGGATCACAGCTACAGCAAGATGTTCCTTACTATCAAAATCATTCCCTGATGAACTCCAAGGAGATCTACTACAATGGACAATTCGGTGACCAGTCAGCTTGGTGAGGTTTGTATGAAAAACACTTGCTCTGCAGCTGAGTCATCACTCCACCATCACTCCATCAAAGCACCCAGACAAAATGCATCCAGAGGAAGGACCTTGCTATGAGGGGAACATTTATGGGAGCTTTCTACGATTCCAAACACAGTGAAAAGATTTTACAGTATTAAAGAAGTACCTATTGTACTCTTTTACAAAGGAAAGAGCAAAATAATAAACATTTCCTAAAACTTTCAAGGAATTTTGACCATTTGACATATTCAGAAATTAATTCCTACCTACACTAATGTAGAAAAAACTTAGGGTAAGATAAGCCAAAGAAATTGATAACTTGAAAGACAAGTGGCCACTGGTGCTGCAAGCCTAAACAAGGTGTAAAATTTAACAAAAAATATCTTTCTTTCACCTTCTTGAGCCATAATATGTATCTCATGCAAATTTAACTTCTAACATATCCATACACTATGAGGTATGCTGAAGTGGCCAGAATGATTTCCAAAGCAGATGATTATGACTCAGCAGTCATTACCTTGACTCACTTTACTACATCAACCAAGATAGGCATGATCTATAAATACACAAATGTGGCCATTTAGAGTTATTATGAATGCACTCTTACAGATTTCCTGTATAGTGTACCTATGAATTCACAGAATGATGATCATACGAAATATTCTGTGAATTCAAATAAATATATAAAAGAGATAGCACTTAGTGGTTTATTTAATACCTTTTCAAATTTAACTTGCAGACTTCTGCTTAGATTATAAGCCTTACTGGATAATTTAGAACAGTCCTAACAAGTTTTCCAGAACTGCAGATATGCAGTTCCTTGACACTTCTTTCTATCGTTTTGCCTTTAAAATAATTCACAGTTTTGAATCATACCCTTGACAATTAGAGTTACAAATCACTGACACTTAAGAAATATTTTAATGCAGAAGTAATGCATGAAGAAGTGATGAAATTTATTTGAAAATTAATTATACACACAAAGCCTTGAAAAGTACAGATGCCCTTTTATGATACTGATGCTTCCATTGATATGAGTCAAATATTTCCTTGATTTAAAGAAGAAATATGCCTATTAGAGACATTTGTAAAATAAACAGCTCCTTGATCCCTGCCCTTGTATGTGATTCATCTTCTTCAGCTTTAATTTTGTTGCACTTACTGAACAAGTGGCACTTAATGAAACACTTTGCTGTGCTGATACAGAATGTCAAAAGGAAAGAACATGCAGCTTCTACATGACACAGACAATCCTGGAACAGCAAAGGCAAGCATGTTCTTTGCAAAACTAAACCAGCAAAACCCAACCTAAACCATTACAAAAAAAAGAAAAAAAATCCCAAAAAAGTAATGCACAGTATCTGTGGAGTGTAAATGCTTCAAAGAGCTTTTTTTCCTTTTTTTTTTTTTTTTTTATAAACCAATAAATCTTTACACACAGACAAAGGTATTTAGGGAGACTTCAGTTTTACAGATAGAGAATCTAAGAAACAAAGTAATTTAGTGCTGATTGCACATCAAGACACTAAAAATAATGAAGTAAATGATGACATTTCTCTTTAAGACATCTCAAGTTTTTGGTTTTGGAGTTTTTTCCCTCCTGTTTCCTGTAGAGTCTGCTGCTTGATCACAGGAGACATGTGACTGAAAACCCTGAATTTCATCTAAATATCTGAAGATTCAGATGCAATTTCACATGATTCCTATCAGAACTTAATGAATTGACATTCATCTTCATCTTTACTAGGAAAAATAAAAGATTACAGGCCATATATCTGTAAACAGCCTCTAGATTAAATCTGCAGTCACTGGCTATTTAGACTGAAAACAAACAAACAAACAAACCAAACACACAAACAACAAAACAAAACTCTAAACCCAAAAAAACCTTGTATTAGGAAAAATTCAGTCAAACTATGACAAAATTCAATTAAATATTCTTGTTGAATTCAGCCAGAGTTGAGTAAATCTTTTAGTATATAATTCTAATCCAACATTGTCATAGTAATGCCATCATCCCCCCTGATTCCACCATTTCTTGCACTTCCTCACTTGAAACATGTGGATTTTGAATCTGATTAAACTTGCAATAAATGAGGGTATCACAATCACATTGGACTCACCAGAAGGGAAGGAATAGGAATGAGGTTGAGGAGGCCAAAAGAAAGCAGGAGATGAGCTCTTCAGCCTAGATGGACAGCTCATGAAGTCTGTAGAAAAGATTTTAGACAACTAATCCATTAAACCATGCATTATACCAGCCCTGGCATTTCCTAGGAGACTGTGGAAGATGAGACTCGTGGTGAAAAGGCTGGTGCACTGAGAGAGTCCTCCCAGCACAGTGCTGTGTTATACAGCACACAGCCTTCTCTGCAGAGCCAAGCCACATTCTTACCACTGGGATGTAGACAGAAGAACTCCATGTGCTCTTTAACACAGACACTCTTTGGCTTTTATATTGTCTATCAGCTGCATGGGAAGAGGGGAATTTGGCCTTCAACATTCCTGTCAAATTCCTTAAACCTCAAATTCCTGAGATTACTTTAAGATAACCAAGGGATTATCCAACATCAACAGAAAGCCAAGAGGAACTCTTACTAAATACTCACTCACAAAGCCTTTTATCTCTCAGGGAGTTAGCAGCAATATTCCATGGACATCCTCTTATGATTTGTCTCTCATACAGCCAAAATTATTAGTTAGAGAAAAATATTTTTTTTTAAGGATCACTTGGTTAATTTCCTCAAAATATCAACCCAGATAAAATGAGTCAATATGACTATTACGATGATCCCAAGAGGTAGAATTGCTCAAAGATACTATATCTCCATTTCTTCATATATATATAGAATAACAGGGCAAACCCGTGGGATGAGATGTGTAGGATGTCCAAGGATATCAGAAGGCTTTTGCGGTGCTGAATATACTTTATTAAATCTATACTAAAATACATTAATAATATATGAAGAGAGGCTATACTACATACTTACTTCTGACTTACCTATCTTAGACTAACTCGTGACCTTCTCCAGTCCAGACATAGCTGGACCAGGATTGGTCACTGAAGATAAACAATCTCCATTTCACATTCCACAGGGAGAACAGAGAACAGAGATAAGAGATATTTTTCTCTCTCTGCAGCTCTTTCAGCCTCTGACAGCAAACCTTCATGAAAAGTTGTGCCTCCCTCCTCTCTTACGAGGAGAAGCGAGGCGACATATATACTAACCTTTCTGGAGGCATTTTTATTGCATATTCAGTATTTTTCTTATAATTTTTTGGTATAATTTTTGCCTTATATTCTGATGGTATATTTTAGGAGAAGCTGACACTTGTGCTGTCTCATCCTCACTTTTTTGCGTTAATCACTCTGGTTTCCATGCCAGCACATGTAGTACTTTTGAGCATGTTTTGTATTTGATTTTTTCATCAAAACAAAATATTCTAAGGGTTATATCTTCAAGTTTCGCATGAATCACAGAGAGTTTTGTCCATCTAAGAATCAGAATTACTGTTTGAGAACATCTAAATCACATTTTCTTCTGTATAAGTATTTAACAATTCTTAAAGTTTAGTGATTGCTAGGTTTCTTTACTGTCTGTTATGTACTTCCTTCCTCTTTATCTTGCAGTAAAAGCTTTAATAGATTAACAATAGATATTCTCAACATAATGAAAAATAATTTGTCATTGATTTCCCAATCATTATATTTTTAGAAAGCTAATACAGTATAACCTTGATTGCCAGATTTTAGGCCACATTTTTTAAGGAAACCTTCCAGAAAAATAACCTTCAGAACACTTCAAGTAGAAAAGAAGCAGAAGGGCATTTATTCAGTGAACATGGTTAGGGAACTGCATTTCTAGACTAATTTACTTGTTTGTTTGTTTGTTTGTTTGTTTGTTTTTTCCTGGGAGGGTGATTTTGTTTTGTATTGATTTGGTTTGGTTTTTTTCAAACACCATAGAAGTTCTTATCTCAGGCAGTGAAAGAGCAATGTACCTCAGGAGCCATCATCTCATCAGCTAACTCACCCTGCTATGTGTTTGCTACTTACAATCTAGAAAGGAAGAGGATGATAGAGTGATTTCAGAAAAGCAATGTTCTTTAAAAGCCCCACATTACTGTCCTTTTATATCTGCTGCAGCTAGTAGATCCCAATTTTAAGATGATGAGACCATGACTGGGGAGCCAGCTGATAAAGTGTAAATGAAAGACTGCCATCCAGGGGGACATACAACAATCAAGAAAAGAGCTGAGAGGAACCTTATGAAGTTAAACAAAGTCAAAGGCAAAACCCTGGCCACATGAAGGAAGAACAATGATACTGACTGAGGTAGAAGCTTGGCTAAAAGGATGTGTAAGTCTCTTGGGTAGACAGTGTGTCAGTATGAGCCAGCAGTGCACCCTGGCAGCAAAGATGGCTAACAACATCCTTGGCCAGAAGCACAGTCAGCTGACTGAGCAAAGGGATGATTCCTGTCTACTCAGCACTTTTCAGACCATGCTGAAAATACTGTGCACATTTTTGGGTATCCCATACATAAGGAAGTCATTGAAAAACTTCAGGAAATAGATAAGAGGCCATCAAGATGACCAGGGGAATTGCCCTGTGAGAAGAGGCTGAAGGACCAAGACTCAGCCTGGAGCAGAAACTGTCTTTGGCAGGACTCAAAAGCAGATCCTAGTATCTCTGAGAAATATATATATCAAGAAAGTGGAAACACAATGGGGTGAGACAGGAAGGTGCAACACAGCATAAATTGAAACAGTAAAGTTTGTGCCTGGATATAAAGTTATGTGGAATTGAAGGGCATTCAGTTTGGGAATAAAGATAGGGGAGGTTATACATTAAACATCCAGACACATCTTCTCAGGAACATTAGATAACAGCAAAACCAGAAAGGTCCAGAGCTCTCAAACTACTGATGAAACTATTGAAAGGCTTGAGGAGGCTCATATAGCACTTTATAACTGGTAAAATGAGACAAGACAACCATGACTCTCATGTGAATTGACAAATGTTTTATGGAACATGTGAGAGGGCTTGTGTAATTGTGAAAATTACACAAGCCTGTAATGGGATCCTGTGTGTGTGTATGCTTGTGTTAATCTTGCAACTGGCCATATGTACACTTTGTGTGATTTTCTGTGTTTTTGTGTCTGTGGTTGTGTGTGTATTTAGAAATTCTGGAGAAGAAATGCTCTGAGTTTTAATATCCAATGGATTCAGTTCCCTTAACATTAAAGGAAAATCTGTCTCACCAAGAGGACTTTCAGGCTGCAGCAGGTTACCCAGAGAGGCTGACTGACCTCTTTCCTCAGAAGTTTTCAAGACCTGACTGGACAAAGCCCTGGCAACTTGCTCTATCCTTAAAGCTGACCCTGCTCTGAGCCACAGTTGGACCTGAGGTCTGCTGAAGACTTTTCAGACCTGAATCATCCTATCATTTAGGATTAATGATCCTACAATTATTTTTCTGAGAGGAAAGCCTGTAGGAACTAAAATTGTGTCAGGTTAGCTTGACAGGTAGGGTTCCCCATGTTCCTGAAATATTATCTGCACTCAAAGATGTATGTAGGCTGAAGGATATGCTGACAGGTTCAGATAATGGCTCTTGATTAATTACTAGTCCTTTTCTACAGTTTTATATATTATTAAAATATTTTTGGCAAACTTCCTTTCTTCTCCTACCCTC
Source organism: Ploceus nigricollis (assembly GCA_013399945.1). NCBI lineage: Eukaryota > Metazoa > Chordata > Aves > Passeriformes > Ploceidae > Ploceus > Ploceus nigricollis. Next base: position 64,021 of record VXBC01001701.1, on the reverse strand, counting down.
AGCAATCCCCAGTTCAAAAAAGTGGAAGAGAAAAAGGTAAAGGCTCTACACTTTTACAGTTCAGCTTTAAAATGTCCACATATTTTTATTGGTACTTTATTTTTTTTCCTGGTTATATTTTCTGAGCTGATGGGAGTATGCACACATTTACAAGATGCATCTCAGCCTGACTACTGCCAGCCATATCTATGTTAACACAATGAACAAAGACAGACGTTAGTGGAAATTGGGTGTGAACACACACTTCATTTTTCTTATAAAGAAGTTGAGAGGAATAAAAGGCTAAAAGTCAAGACACCTGCAATAAACTGGTGAAGAGGAAAACAGAGTGTTAGAGACTGCAGATTAAAAAGAGGAAAAGCAAGACGGTTCTACTGATTTGTACATCCTGCTTTAAAAAGTTAGGGAGTTGGATTTTCTTAGTATTGTGTTTTCCTCCTAGAGCCGAATATTTATACTCCAATTCTGCAATAAGCAGGAGAAAGTCTAACTTCCAGTTAAAGTACAGGAAGCAAATTCATACATTTTATGGAATAAAATTGTGTCTGAGATAAATTTCACAGAAGTAGCTCACACCAGTTCAGCTTGAAGTAACTCTTTTGCAACCCTACAACTTATTCTCCTGCCTAAATACAGAGGGCCAAGACTGCTAGGAGTATTCAGATGTATCCTATTTATAATCATGATGGTTTATACAAATAAATGTGTGACTTTAATTTACTTATTTTATGTTATAATAATGTGGGTTTTTTTTTTCTTCTTTATATGAGATCCCAGCAGTAAAATCACTGGTCCCTGACATAGAGATTGAAAAAAATCTGTGTGCCTGTTCACTCTGTGATTCAAAGTGTGCATGGCAAGCAAATATGAGTATAACTTGAGCTAGATAATTTCGACTAAATGACTACCATTTCAATTTTCAAATATGCAGCTTTTTTTCTCCAGTGCTAAATTTGTATTCCTACTCCAACAATAGAAAACTCCATTTGTCTTGAGTAAATTCAGATATGAATTGCAGTGATTCAAGCATGTTGAACATTGGCAAAGTTTTTGGCATCTCTCCTGTAAAAGTACTGAGTTAAATCAAAAGAGAATTCTTATTTCTTAATAATAAACTATGCACCACTAGTCATTCTAGAAAAATTGTTACATGCTAAATTATCAGACGAATTACAGAATATCTTTCCTAGGTGAGAATGTCTTTGTAGTGATGTCCATAGCTCTTAATCTAAAAAACAAAATGGTTATGAAATCTTCCTCAGTGCTGAGACTACAGATTTGTAATGACAGTGATTTCCTTTCAGTAAGAGGGTTCCAGCACCCAGCTGGAGTAATTTGGCACGGCTCTGGTAAAGTCACTGGAGCAATACAATACTGCATGAGCTGGGGTTATAGTTCCTGAGAACAATAGGGAAAGCCAGCTGTATTATCAACAGACTTTTGAATACAGTTAAGAATAAAATCCTTTACACATGCACAAAAAAATAGCCACCCACTGTAAAAACACATTTTCAAGATTGAATTGATTTGTGAATACCATGTGTTACCAATCATAATAATTACATATGTTAGGTAAACTTAATGAGAAAACTCATTTTTTTATTCCTTGACAAAACACTCCTTCCACAAAGCACTTTCTTGTTGTTATTCACAATTATATTCTTTATAGTTTTCTTTAATTTCCAGTGTTTCCTGTTGACTTTGTTCCAGGCGGAAAAAGGGGACATTTGTTTACTATAAAACAACCGAGAAAGTAAGAGGCAAATAAAATATTAGATAAACATCATAAAACCTTACTTTTTAAATACTACTCACAATTCATTTTGGAGGATTAAACAAAAATTTGACTCTAGATTAAGATCCGCATCAAAACTTGAAGATCTTTTCTAAATTATTTATTTCATGATAATGATATGCTTTGAGATAACCAGGCTGGAAAATTTGTTTAAGGGCAAAATATTATTTCTTCCTGTACATGAAAAGGTTTGTTCATACCTGTTACATTGCACATAATTGCAATATAAAAGATTGATTTCCTTTCTACTCAAACGTTATATTACAGCCATGACCTGAGGCTTAACACAATATTTTTTGTCATCATCATCATCTCAACAAATTCTAATTTATGTGTCCAGACCTCAGAGCCTCTTGACATCTTAGCAGAATTAAGAAAATATGAAGTTTCCATTAAAAAAAAACCCAAGCGATTTTAAACAACACCCCTAATCCCACCTAGTCACAAACCATATCTATAAAATATTAAAGTATGAAATAAATTTAAATTCATAGAAAAGAGTATTGGGATTTGGACCTAAAGAGTATACATAAATGGCACAAGGTGTGATCTGTTTTCATCCAAAAATCTGTTTTCATCATGGTTTTGACTTTTTTGTTTTCTTTTGGCTTTTCTTATTCACTTTAATAATTGATTTTTGTATGGTATGTGAGTCTGAGCAAGGAACTCGATAGTATTTAAGGAGATTTGTATCTTGAACTCTGGCTGGAACCAAAAGTCTATATCATTTTCTAATATAATTTCAAATAACCAATGGCTGAAAGATTACTAAGTATGAATCATCATACTCAGAGAAGTCCTCCATGTTCCTCTGTATCACACATAAAATTAATAGACTTCTTTCTGTTTGTGCCACATTTGATGGACACATTATAAGGGCAGGCGGGCACACCATAAAGCAACATGGACACCACACATGATTTTATTAGCAATATAGGGATTGTAGTGAAGGGGCTGTAGCTCAAGTTAGACTTTGAAAAGCATGACTGTCTGTAAAAACTAGTCATCAGTGTTAGGCTGCACTTGCTCACTGTTAAAGCTTAAGCCCTGACTCTGTTTGTGCATGACTGTGTCAATATTTGTGAAGAGAAAAATTTGAAGTAATTTAAAGTCCAACTCCAAACATATAACACATTCTAATGTCTCTCTGTTTTTTACTCTACAATATTGTGTAGCTATTTGGGGTAATTGTCACAAAGTTTGCAGAAGGTGACATAAAATTAGAATGTGGGAGGGAATAGTGTAAGCTGGTGGAGGTTGAGAATCACATTGTGTAGGTTATACCAGAGAGAAAAACACTGCCATAATAATGTCATGATAAAGATTGAAGTGAAGAAATTAAGATTTTAGATAAGAACAAAAGATAGCAACTTGTAGTAGAAGTAGATAGACTCAATTTCCATATGTTTAATCTCACCACGCTTCTAAATCACTGTTTGCCTGTATTCATGCACAATAATTGAGTGTGAGTTTTTGAGTTTTTATTCATTTTGTAGTGAATCAAAAATCATTTTAGAAAAATGTGTTGAATTGAGAAAGCTTTTATAAGTAACACATTTATTTTGAAATTAACTGTCTGCCCTACAGTTTGCAAAATATGCTATTTTACCTATTCCAAGATAAAAAAAGAAATAATACAAAATACCAAAGCTGATGTAAAGAATCATTCTTGCTCTCCTGAAGAATAAGTTCAGATTTAATTCTATTTTGTTCACCTAAGCATAAAGGGCAAGGGCTCCAAGGAAAAAAAAAGGAAAAAGTTTATGTGCAGTTTAGGTATCCACTGGCAAGTGAACAATAGGAAAAACATTATGGTAAATCTTAGAATATCAATTAATTAGCTTTTGGCATTCTTAGAGTAGTACATTTATACAAGTGGAGATGGCTTTGCTCAAGACAGGATAAAATCAGTTAACAAACCCACACTAGAAGGGATGGGTTCGGTTCTCTTTTCTATTGTGTCCCCATTTACAAAAAAAAAAAAAAATCTCTACATTGCACAAATCTTCTCTTATGAAACAATTCCGTAACAGACAAATGAAAACTTGCATTCAAATGAAAGAATCTGTGTACCAAAATAAAACTGAATCTAGAGGTTTTTCAGACTCCCAACCAGTTCCGTGAACTGTTTAACATCTCAGACTGTCCCACTTGAAGATATTTAGTCATTAAACTGTATGATGACAATACAGAGATTATTTCTAGATAAAGGACTGATAATTGTCTCTGTGGTAATATTAGTTGAATCCCTTCTGCCACGTAGATTCGCATTGAAATTTAGGAGGGATAATATAAAATAAAAGGAAATTGCCTGCTGTGCTCAGCACTGGGGACACCACCGCTCATATCCTGTGTTCAGTTTTGGGCCCCTCACCACAAGGACATTGAGGTGCTGGGGTGTGTCCAGAGAAGGGCAATGGAGATGAGGAAGGGTCTAGAGCACAAGTCTGATGAGGAGCAGCTGAGGGAGCTAGGGGTGTTTGGCCTGGAGAAAAGGAGGCTCAGGGGGGCTGTTTTTGCTCTCTACAACTGACTGAAATGAGGCTGTAGCCAGGTGAGGGTTGGCCTTTTCTCCCAGGCAACCAGTGACAGGGCAGGAGGAAACGGCCTCAAGCTGTAGCAGGGAAGGTTCAGTTTTGGCCATTGGGAAGAAGTTCTTCACAGAAGGGGTGAGTAGATATTGGAGCAGGCTGCCCAGGGAGGTGGTGGTGTACCATCCCCGGGGGTGAGAATTGGCCTCTCAAGTAACAAGTGATGGGACAAGAGAAATTATCTCAAGTGGAACAAGGGGAGGTTTAAATTTGATATTAGGAGAAGTTGCTTCCAAAAAGGCAGGGGAATCATGCACTGGAATAGGCTTCCCGTGGTGGTGGAATCACCATCCCTGGAGGTATTGAACAGACATGTAGATGTGGCACGTGTGGACATAGTTTAGGGACTTGGGGCTTCTGGGTGAACAGCTGGATGAGAGGATGTTAAAGGCCTTTTCCAAGATGAACAGTCCTATGGTTCTCTGAAATTATTTTTCCCTGGAGACATTTTTTGCAATAAGTTTCTAGTATGTAACGCTTTATTGCATTATTGGAATTATTGAATTCCGAAAGGTGTTCTATTTTACATCTCTTAGCAATCAAATCAAACTTCCAAATAATGAGTGTGTGGACTTATTAAGTCAGTGAGCCCTGAAGCTACTGACAGTTCAATGTCCTTTGAGCTGCAGATCTCACTTTGAAGAGCAACACTGCCTTTGAGAACTGATGGAAAAATATATATTAGATTAATATGGTGTTTAAATAACAGTTAATAACAATAAGACATCTTTTAGCTCATTACAGTCTAGCAAACTGACCTTCTTCAGCCTACTGACTATCAGTCTTTCTCATGTCTGCAGAAGTCTCCTGTGATCACTAATTTCTCAATGAAAAGGATTTCTGAAAATGCCATCAGGCAATTAAGGAAAACAAATGCATCTGACTGACCAGAGCCTGCCAGGATTGTGAGGGTGGTAGTAGGAAATTAAGCAATGGGTGTTCCTGCCAGACAGAACATGCTGTGAACATGTGGCTCCTTTGGATTGCTAACAATGGGGATAAACAAATGTGAAAGTGTAAGCTTTTACAGAAATTCATACATTATATATTTCTTTTACTGGAAAATGAAACCTTATAAAAGAGGAGAAAAAAGAAAGTAGTAGAAACAGCTGGCATAGAACTGCAAGAGCATTAGAGGAAAAGGAAAATAAATAAGAGGCTAAAGTCTTTCACTTACAAATGAAAGGAGGAAAAATACTGAAATTTGCCAACTGAACCTGCTGTTAATAATTAGACTGAGGTTGCTGAGAAAATGAAACACTATTTTTTTACTTTAAATTTTAATTCATAAAACAGGCACTAATCTCGTTCATTAGAGCTGCCGGCTGGAGCCACGTGCCTGGCTGTTGGTTAGCAGTGCTTGCTGTCTACATTGTGTCTGGGGACTTTTAAAAGTGTCTTCTGGTTTGTGTTCTTCACAGACATGGAACTAAGTCTCAAATCACAGGCCAAGGCACCTAACTTCAATGGTTCCTGCTCCAAGTATTGTAATTAAGTCCCCTCCTTTGGATAGATTTTTTTGTTTATTTATTTGCTTGGCTTTTAGTTGCTTTGTTTGTTTGTATGTTTGCTTTTTTAAATGGTGTGATGGCTTTAAAGAACAAATATTACAAGAACAGCAGAGAATCCCACAGAGTTGGGCTTTATCAGATCAGTGGTGCAATTCATCCATGGATTCATTTATGGATTTTATTTGTATCTCTGAGTACAAAACAGGGGAGTTCAGGAGTGCAGACTACTCATCTGGCAGATTAAAAAACACTGAGATACATCCTAGTCCCTGTTTCAGATAAAGTCCTGTTTCTAGTTGCCAAATTTGCTACCACATATTACTGGCAAGGCAGTGAAGGGTAGGAATACCTAATTAGATTCCCTTTGTATTGTCAATGCTGTGGTAGTTTATGGCCACAATAATAGAATCAAGATTCTAGCTTGGAGAAGCCAGTAATTTACATTTTAACAGAATAAAGAGCCAGATGATCAGTTAACCTCAAAGTAATAGAGTTTTGTATTGGGACATTTCTTTCTTTATAGAAATATATTGCCAACAAAAATAAAGGAATTCCAATCACTCATTGCTCTTTGAAACACTGATTTGACATTTAAGTCAAGATTATGTATTTGAATCTTAATTTTGCTCAATATATTTTCTGGAGTCATTATAAAGATGACATTTGGACATATTAAAATACTTTCGATTGGGAGCATCCAGAAAACAACAGCTTGCCCTAAAATATTTGTTTAATTTGAAAAGCATTCACACAGAAGAAAATGGAGGTCAAAGTAACGTTCTATTATACCTTAAGTATGAATGGAACGGACACTCCTGGTCCACACTCCTTAATCTTGCAATATATGCAATTTACAATATCTGCAACATGGGAGGAGAGAGAGAGAGCCCCGAAAAGTGATAAATGCTTCATCCCCAGACCCATTCAAGGTGAATTTGGACAGGGGTCTGTGCAACAGTTTCAACCAAACTATAATTCTATAATAATTTTATAATTCTGTAATAATTCAATAATTCTATGATTCTATATATGCAAAATCAACTTGTACTGTAGGCTTTTGTCTCGTGTTCCATTTTAAGGCACAAAATCTTTACTCTTGACTTGACTGATATTTACTGAGGAGTTACGAACAGTCAGTAGGAGGGAGAGTAATCTTTCCTAAATTTAGCCATCTAAAGGTGTAAGCTATTTACCAGGACTCCATTTATAGACACAGAATAAATTCAGACACCTCCAGATTCTTTCTTCTCTTTCTTAAGGTCCTGACTAATTAATCACCTTCTTCAGCAGCCTGTCTCTCTTTTCCAGTATAGAGACCCATTGCGGGCAGCTTATAACTGAAGCTTAAAGCTTATGTGGTTACAGGTAAGTAAGAAGATTTTCATCTTACAGTCCAAAAGTTTTTTCCTGGATATCTATATTGGTTCTCTTATATATTAGAGATTTGTAATTGCAAAGGCTGTATTAAATCCAAATCAATGTCATGATAGCTTAATAAACATATAGATAGTTAACAGTATACAGTAAGTGTGGAAAATGTCTGTAATTTAGTAGTATCACGGGCTGGTTTCAAAACAAGGATTAAAATCAAGTGAGTGAATTGCAGTTTAGATGTTCCACATCAACCTGTCCATAACAAGAATTTGACATTTAGTATTTTAAAAGTCTGGCAGGGGCTGAGATGGCTTAGTCTAGAGATATTTTCTAATATCACTTACTGAAGGGTAAGAAATCCAGCACATTTAGTGACCTTGCTCCTCACATTGTAAGTTGGAAAATACTTAGATGCTCTGTGTCCTGGGATTTTTGCATCCATAGAACAAAGAACAGTTCTTTGAGGACTTCTTTTCTAATAAAATCAATAAAATCCATCATCATTAATCACCTTGGGCTTTTGGCTTTTTGCTTTCCAGAGAGCACCTTTGGCGGTTATACGTTGGTGACAGTTTCAGTTATTGTTTGAATATACAACACTTATGCATGTGTGTGTACGTGCCTGCATCTCCCTATATATGAATTTCACAATGTGTTGACTGGATCATGAATGAATAATATTCTTAAAGGTATAGACCATAATATCAGCTGCTAAACTCAGCATTAACGTTTTCTCAATGTTAAGATTATGTATAAATTTGATGATATTGCACTTAAAGCTCTAAGGCCAGAGACTGGAGTTGTTTAACATAAATTCATTGTTAAACACATCTCTTTTTTCAAAGGACAGAAAAATTTAATTTCCAGGGATGAGTAATCCCTTCTGTTTCTATAATATCGGGGAGGAGAGGGATCGTCTTCTCCAAGTACCTGTCTCTTTCCACTGACTGTAGAGGGAAATAAAACAGCTTCCTGAAGTTAGTTTAGCTGATGTTGTACTTGATTCTTAACTAGGAACCATCAACACTAAGTCTTTGTTGTGATTTTCTATTTGAGCTGTCTTCTGACTCCTCAGTCTACTTACTCAGAATGGAAACATGTGCATGTACTTTAATAGAATGGGATCCAACCTTTGTGAGTACTGTTGGCATTTCAGGAAAACAACAATGGTAAGTCTGGATCAAAAATCCTTGACCCTGCCGTCAACAGTTGGTCACAGCGTAATTCTGCTGCAGGCTGGTTTTGAAATTTTGGGACAATGGTTCATTGTTGACTCAAAGGGAGTAGTGAGACCTGCAGGATGACTAACACCTGGTGTTTTGTTTGGGAACCTGCCATTTAAGTATTTGAGCATAGGCCAAACCTTATTCTGATTAGCTCCTCTGAGGTGGCACTACAGTGACGCCATAGGCCAAACCAATACCTTTGTTAGCTACAACTTGAACACATGTACTGCTAGGTAAAGTCTTCCAATTCTGATAACAAAGAGCTCTATTGCTTGACCCAAAGTAGATTTTGTGGTAGTGGGTCTGTCAGACTAGTCAGTCATTAGAAAACAATCTAGTTGTATGCAGACAGAATAATTGTTCTGGATAGTTTCAAACAGGTCTCAGGAAGTGAGTCACTCAGCCCCCTTGAAAAGTGAATGGTAGCTGGAGACTTGTTTCCTGAGACACCTTTGAAATCTTAGCTTATGTTACAGTATGGCTGTTATCCAACCTTAACTTGGGACATTGAAAGGGTTTTCTTTCTCTTTTCTTTCCTTTTTTATGCCAAATTAAAAGTATGAGGGCCTAAAGTGCATTTACACCAAAGCAACTTTCCACTGACTTAGTCATATAAAGAAACCTTGTAGTAGGTATAAATATGATTTATACTCACTTTAAGACTCATTTCCACCACCTGAGTGGTGTGAAGCAACCTTTGTTGAAATCAGATTCAGGTCTACACATTCCAGAAAGCAGCCAGGTTGTGTTGCTCAGACCTGCTGCAGAAGCAGAAAGTGTTCTGCTCCAGTTGGCAACAGGGCAACAGGGCTGCCTCACTATCCAAACAAATTGTTCATACTCTCTGTGTCTTCCCAGTGTTCATTCTGTTTGAGAAAATTACATCACTATCCAAGAAGACCTTTGCAGTCTTTGAGAGACTTTTGATTTTGCAGAATAGAAAGACAGATATAGGAAAGAGAGAGCAGATTAGGTACTTGGGTACTCTTTCTTAAGAAGTCATATAAATGATAGGGAAGCGTAACTTACCTAACAGTTTCTTAATTTTCTAATAGAGGATTTACAATTGGGAGTAGATCTCGTTAGAAAAATATCCTTAATTCCCACATAGTATTTTTTTTTAAGAATGCAGAGTGTCTTAGGAAACATAAAAGATCCAAGTTGGATCCAAGTTACCTCTTCTGAAGGAATACCATCTGGGTTAAGGGACCAAAGTAATGTTTTAGCTTTGTTTTAAAAGGGAAATTACTTTATGTTATGACTCATCAGAACAAGTTGATTTTCCTATTAGCATGTTTTACCTTAAAGCTATAATTTTATTTAAAAATCCATAACAATACATCTGGTTTGCATTTTGGAAATGGAGTTGATCTGTAAATATGACCTGAAGCTTTTAAAAAACAAAAACAAAATATCCTTTTCCCTCATATTTGAAAGTAATGAACATCAGTGAAGTGCTTTGGTGTGCATTATTATTACTGAGTGCCTATAAGCAATTTCAATAACATTATCTAATTAATCTTCCTGAATTTCTAAGATGTAGATAGAGTTATTTATTTAACTTCTTTTGCAATTGAATGACAATTAGAAACAGCTTGAATGACTTTCCCAAAATATTGCCAAGCATCATTTGCAGAGGTAGATTTAAAAAAAAAATCTTTTCTCAGGTTCTAATATAATCATAAATTCCTCTTGTCATTCTTATAATTATGAAGGAATATGTCCTTTCAACTGACCTTCTTTTACACATAAAAATAAACTCTGCTATGTTCTCATGTGTCTGTACTCTGCAGCTCTTGAAAGTTCTGTGACGATTGTTGTATCTCCTCAAAATTTTTAAAAGATGTCTGTCATGAGGGTGCTTGACCTTTGCCAGTAACCCAGGTACTCAATGCATCACCTCCCTGCCTTCCCGACACGCATATATATAAAGTGTGACTTTATATTTCCTTTTCCAGTTACTCACAATCTAATTTAAGCTGTGTTTTGCAAGCACTTTTTTATTTTCCCAAATGACAAGTGTATTAGCTAAGACTGTCAGCCTAGCTGCCAGCTCCCCCAAGCAAGCCCAGCATGCGGTGACCTCATGCGTGCAGCACGCAGGACTGACTAGGGGCTCCTAGGAAATAGATGTGAAGCCTGAGCCCTGTCTTAGCTGCCTTGCTAAGCATGTTTTATGATAAACTTTATCTCATTATGGGAGGGAAGGGGGAAATTTTGGTCAAAGTCCAACTCTAGAGCTTATGTTGAGACTGAACTTTTCTGCTCTCCAAGTCTGCCATATCAAATTAGGGAGAATAAAACCGGCTGCTTGCCTGATTATTTATAACATCACAGGAAACTTGGAATGACTTATTAAGGATGGAAATAGTTCTCTTTCCTCAGAAACGGATCTTGCTTTGCCAAGATACACAGTGACTGACTGTGTGTAAGAGTGGTACACAAATACCCTTCCACGTTGAAGGTTATTAAAATATACCTGGCCTTGTTTATCAGCACTTACATGATATGCGTTTATCCACACAAAATACTTTTTAAAAGGCTCCACAGAGCCCTGCTCAATGTCTTTAGGGGCAGAAACAGATCTAACAGTAAAAAGAATCCAACAAACCAAACCCACAAATCAGTAAGCTTTTTGTATCTTTAGCCTGGACCTTGACAAATATTTTTGTACAAGTTAATACCTACTGACCACATTGGCTTTTCATTAGAAATTAAGTTGTTAAGTCTGTCCCTTGAATATTACAAGAGTAGATCTTGGAAATTCAGGACAGCCTTAGGAGCAGGAAAGTTTAGTCTGAGGGTCATAAAAGGAAATTTTGTGTTGGATTTAACTTCTAACTCGCTCAGTGACCATATGGGTAGTAGTCCCACCTCACTCTTCCTTAACACAGGGCAACAAAACTGACATATAGGTGCTGTGAACCACTCTTTATCAAGAGTTTTGATTCATAAAATGTGAATATCTTATTTATGAAGAGGACTTAAAATGGGAAAATAGCACATAGCATTTTGAAAGGGAGCTGCGTAGGACGAGTGGCATAGATTAGAACTCACGTCTTCATAGCCCAGTAATTCTGGCTTGGTACTTATTGATAGATAATTCATAGGGAAAATCTGTGAGAGAAAGTTGGGAGAATCTAAATTTCATGGATGAAATTAAATTAATCCAACCCATTCCAAAAATGTCACAATACTGCAACTGCCTGCATTTCAAAAACAGTATTCCAAAGAGCAGAGATTTGGACATCGGCATGACTGTGACAGTCCAAGTTAGACTACAATAAAAATTGCAAGATGAGTGCAAGTCTGTAAGGTTATAAGGAAGTGAGAGAAAGCAGACATTGAGTTAGATACCAGGAAACTTATACTAAATAGAGATTTAATTTTTTCTTGCAATATGTAGCTGTTACTTCCTGAACTATCTGTACAAATTAAATGACTGTTGGTTTGTCTTATCACTTCATCCTTTCCTTCATTTGCTGGTAGCTTTGCAAAACAGAAATCTTTCTCAGAGATGTCAAGCTCATGGTCATCTTTGTGAATGAAATGAGCAAAACAGACTATTTGTTCTTTGACTTTTCTGTTCCTGATGAAGCTGATAGAGGAAGAGAGCTCTCACAGAGTTTAGAATAGAAGAGGCAGGATCCTTTATGTCTACATTGCAACTGCTAAATAGAGCTCTTTCTAGGACTACAGATATCCTTTAATTTCTGACCAGGAGTTCTTTGAAAAGACTGTGGAAAAGCAGTTTCTACATTTTTCAGATTATTGGTGACCATTTGACAGCACTAGGATCTAACTTCCTTTTTTTAGGTATTCAGAAGAGAAAGGCACTGTGCACACCCTGATCCATAGGCAAGGTTCAATACTTTATCTTGAACTTTCAAAAATGTGGTTAAGGGTTCAGACCTTAAGAAAAGTACTGGTGGACTGCTCACTGATTCAGTGCCTCAAAATTTGATGCAAACTTGAGGAATGAAATTCATAGTGCAACATGGGACATCTAAACATTCCAGTACAATCCTCAAACATAATTCATATCAGCCAATACATTTGATGGTGGATGTCTAATCTACACATTTGAAAATGTCAGGGAGGGAAGCATCTAAAATTTTATTTCTTCTGAATTTAGGCACTTATCCACAGTCCAAATTAGGTTCTGTGGAACTAGGATTTGCAATGCTTTGCCTGTGGTTCTAGATGTAAGTCATATGAGGTGTCAGCAGACAGCTCTCTCCCGCTTCTCTTTCAGAAGATAGCCAGCAAGAAGAGGGAGGAGGAGGAGGAGGAGGAGGAGGTGATATTACTAAAGAGGTTTTGCATAAGAGTCTTGCCATGCAAGTACTTTCCGCCTTCTCCTGACCTATTTTTGAATGGAAGTGGCTGTGGGAGCTCTGCAATATGCTGCCACTGCTGCTGTCACTGTGCGTGAAGTGAGCTCAGAGCACACCTACGGAGCCGGGCCACTTGGCAAATTGAGCACGACACACTGCTTCGCATCCCAGATGGACTAGGTGTGGAGGATGTGCATTTCATTCAGCTGAGAAGGTGACATATTTTGATGTGTGCAGAGACACACCAAGTTAGAAAACTTAGATGCCTTAGACATGTAAGTGAGTACACAGAGTTCTTTAGATCGCCCTTCTGAATATGTTTAAATTACAGTTTGAGTGTTTGCTAGGTGCTTAAGTGCTGTTTTGGATTTTACTTTGGATTGTTTGGACATTGTCTCTGCACAAGAGTTTTGGGTAATTTTACTTTTTGAGCATCTAACTAGCATTGTGTAACAACGTGGTATAGCAGAGAAGCAATAAAAAGTCTGATTTGAGAAAATATTTTTTCTCTGTCTTCTGGAACATGATAAAACTTTTAAATCAGCTTAGATTTTACTCTGAATAGCAAGATATACAGAAAATTTAAGGAAAAAAAAAACCATAATTTTTTAATCCCTGATCTCCAAAATTTCTGCCTATTCAATTTTGAGATGTTTCTGTACAACTTACTTGTGCATTTCTTGTTTACTTCTTTGTTTTGTTTGTGGCTTGGTTTTTTTCTTGTTTGTTTTTCTTTCGGATGTTTACATCATTCTCTTAATGTTTGTCACTGTCTAAATGGGTAAATGGTGCAACTCTATTTTTCTGAGCTATCTCACAAGAACATATTGACAAGAAGAAAGCCTTTAAGAGACAAAAGGGTGTATGGAAAAAGCATAGAAATATGTTTGTCTTTCCCCATGGCTTAAGAATGGTCTTACAGAGGTTCTCATTAATATCTTTATAACTTTTTAAAAGGTTGTAAGTACCAAGGGTAAATCCTTAAAGGCTAACTAGATGGATACTGAAATAGTAAAAAAGATGTAGATGTACTTGTAAACCTTACCAGTAAAAGAATCAACTTATTCTCTCCACTGCCTCAGTCTAATTGCTTCCCGAAAACCTGAACCTCCTCATTCAACATATAAAATCACAACCATTTTTTATTTTTTCTTTTTCCTTTATTTTATTTTTTCTTTACACACTTTTTAAGACTAAGCTGAACACATGCAGTTTCATTAAGTGCAATTAGAGTGCCTTGAGTGGTTTGTCATGCAGAACTCTCAAGTGTACAGATCTCAAACACCTCAATCCTCTCAGGTCCTTCAGTTCCTCAGCATGGTGTCCAGCTGACAGAATACAGCAGATGTTGAGACAAATAAGGGCAAGAATATGTGATTGCAAGCAATTGAGTTATCCCTGTTAAATGAGTTCCCACAAGCAGTAGTCGTGATTTTCTGTCTGCATCATAATGGTGTTTAATACTAAATAGGCAGATACATGAAGAAAATAAAAGTCTGATCACTATCAGATCTTTTCTCCTTGTTCCTTGTTTTAGGCACATCATAAACACAAGAATCAACTGTGACCCCATTTTTGGTGAGGTTCTTTTTCATGCCTCCATTGATGTCTGGTCAAATTTGTAGCTTGTGGACAATAATCTATTAATCTACAGAGATTGTGGTGTAGATGGACTCCTTTTGATGAAACAAGAACTTGTTTAAACTACCTCAATCTTGAAGTGAAGTGAGTCCCAAATTTTCCTGGAGTTTTTAAGACAGTTTTTAACTGTTAAAAAATTATATATAGAGAGAAATTTATATGCATGTGAATAAATACATATTCATACTCACTTTTATTTTTGCATTTTTGAGTTCCAACTGGCCTTTTTCTTGGTATATCTTATGCAAACAGTAGAAGGAAGTTTCAAAAAGTTTTCAGAAAAGCTAGCTGTCACTGCATTTCCTGAGCATCTCCACTGTGATCTTTTGGGTCTCTGGAATACTGTGTGGGTCACAGGGGGACATTCCATACAGGGCACTGCACTTCCTGCACAGACTATCAGCAATCTTTATATTGAGTCTTGTTTAGAGATATTTTTAGATATCCATATGATTAGAAGATGGGAGTGAACCATATTTTGTTATCTCTTGTACTACATACATCCATTTCTGTAGCTTGAAGCTAGGAAACTGTAGCTAAGCTGAGGAAAACTGAAGGAAGCAGTCTAAATTTTGATGTAAGGGAAGAGAGTGACTCTTCTAAGAGGATTTTAGCTTTGGTCTTGTTCCCATATTTCTAAAAAAAATCAGTATGTATATGATTTTTTGTCCACAAATATTCATTGCCAAGAAAAATATATCTTTAAATACTATAGTTAATCACTCCCACCCTATTTCTTTTCAGATTTTTCCACCTTCTGTTGCAGTCATCACTCTTAGGTTACGTCTAGAGAGAGAAAAAGATAAACAAGAGGAGCTGGAGATCTGTTGATGTTGTATGATGACACATTCACACTTATATAAGTGTCACAGAACTTCTTTCTTGCTGTGACATTTTTCTTAATAAAGGCAGTGGATTTGTTGGAAACTGTGTTCATGCTTACACCAGGGCTAAATTTGTTTCTAATTATCTGGCACAATTGGCATAGCAGAGCATGCTGTGCATACCAGCACTACATAGATAGGGAGCTTGTGAGAAGAAACATGCTCTGGATTTAGAATGTGAAAACCAGCTGAGGAGTTCACCACAAGGCAGGGGTGTGAAAACTTTACTTAGATGTTGGTTTTTTTCCCACTGTGTCCTCCCTGCAGCTGATGGATTAATAGAGTTGTAATGGTTTGCTTACAGGCAGTCAATTACGCACCTACAGTTACTCCACAGGGTGTAGATTTTACATGAGTGGCTTATTCATAAATAAAGAGAATTACTGCACATTTTGCTCTAATGTTCTCCATTTCTAAACATCAATACATTATTTATTCCAAATCTTGTCACACTCTTATGCAAGGTCTTTGTTTCCTTTTCTGCCCTCTTTACTATCAGGGTAGATTGACATAGACTGATTTGTGATATCCCACTCGAACACACAGCATTAGTTGTACTAGAATTTACAGGTAAAGGGTCAGTTTGATTTGAGCAACTTATAGGAAGACTATGAATCTGAAAGAACTAGTAATGTTGAATTTGTATTATGAATCCTGAAGCTGATATTGCACTTTGTGGTTTTGAAGGGATAGCACTGCTGGAGATGTTTTATATGTTTTAGATCAGTCTAACCTTCTGACAGCTTTTGAAAAGTGAAAGTCAAATATTATGTTACAGCTTTTCCATATGAACAAGGAGAGAAATGTACAGTGCATATGTACAAATTATAAAACAAGAAATGATAGTTGCTATCCTTACTTTTGCCAAGAATTTGAACACAATTCATAGAATTGCCAGTACATTTATACATGGCCTATTCTGGAAAAAATTTAATCTCTTTTCTGCTCTGTGTAAATGNCAAAATATAAAATGACATAGGCAACATCATAGATAAAATCAGGATTGTCCCATACATCATGTCTTAACTCAGTTTCTCCTGTCCCCCACATCCAATTTATACATTCCAGTCATTGTAATCTCTTATCAACACTCTTCCCTCTTATCCCCACCCCCATGTCCTTCCTCTTCTTTCTCTTGTCCTTCTCCCACCGTGGTCTTTAGAGCGGAATGTGGGTGGGATTAAGTTTAGGCAGCCGGCAGGCAGCCGGCAGGAAAAGGCTGTATATACAAATGTGTCCCAGGTGTCCTAACATGTCCTTGCCACACAAATGGTCACACTTGCTGTTGACAGGATGACAAACTTCAGCCCAGATTCAGTGTCTGTAATAAGACAATGATGTCACTGGCTCTACAGACTATTGTGGAAGAGGGAGTGGAGCTATGATGCGAATACAAACAGCTGTAAGTATTTTATTTCATAGGAAGATAATTTCATGTGAGAGATATTTTCTCTATCTTTTCTGTCTCCTTTTCAATATTTAATATATCTTCTTTTTACTATTGATTAATTTACAAATAATGTCATTCATTTCTATAACTCAAAGTAAATAAACATGTATAGATACAATACATCTGTTCATAGTCTCTGAGGGTTCTTTTTAAAGAGTAATAACTATCTCCAGCTTATAAAAGATTTAATGTCTGGCCAAAAAACTTTGGATGTTGACATATGCATGTTGGCACATCTATTGTTATTACACCTACATTTGCCAGGTTCCATAAAACACTGCCAGTCTCTACACACTCGCCATGCATTCAAGTCTCTCTTCAGGGAGAGGTGGGATTTTATAGCATCTATTACACAGCCAGGAGCACATATGAGAACATTGACAGACAGATATATAAAAATATATATGTTTATATACATACAAACACAAAATATATTTATTTTGGTTATTTGTTAATTAAAAAAAAAACTTCACAAGGGAGTAATATAGAAAACATGTTTTCTAGACTAGTTGTCACTTTGGGGTTCATTATTTAACACATTTGTTTGTTTCAGAATGGAGTGTATCTACAGAAGTATAGCTGTTATTTAACTTGAATATTTATCTATACAGTATTTTTTTTTTAAAGATACCCACTCAGCTGATTTCAACAAGGGAGTTCAGAAAAAAGATGTGAAGGGGAGAAAGATAATAGTACCACACTCCAGTCCAGAAAAAATATATTGGATGTAGGAGTTAACATGCGCTACACATTATCAATGCTCTCCAGGCTGCTTTTTTCCAAGTTCCAAGCAGGAGCTGCATTTCATAGCTACTATATAGGATACAGAGCTAATGCACATCTATGAAATGGTGGCTTGGACAGAATGCCCATGGCTGGCTGGAATAGCAGGATTGCATTTCCAAAGATTTATCTGTCAAAAATATTCTCATTTTTTTACAAATATACTTTAAGACTTTGATTTCTAGGACAGATCAGCATATTTTTGACCCCTGTAGAGTGCTGCCAGTCACAGGGACACTGGATTCAGGCCTGCCTAAAGATGGAAGTTCTTCAGCACATTAAACCTTTTCCATGGAAAATCTTGCTGCGTGTACTGGTATCTTAGGAGTGGCATTTAAATAAATGTAAACACACCTAGAAGCTAGCAGAGTAAATAGGACTAGCAGGAAGAGGGAAATGTATGGAAAAATGCTTTGTTAGTCTATAGCCCAGCAGCATGTAGGGAGACTGAGAACAGCTCTAAATGCAGTTACTCACAGCTCAGCATCTCAGCGTCAGAGTGATGGGTTTAGAGCTGCTGTATGAGGAATTACATCTTGAAGGTCAGAGGGGAAGATGATGATTGCACTATGTTGGAAGTATCTTTGTCCCAAAAGTAAAAAATATGGAAAAAATCCTAACAGTCACTTTTTTTCTTTTCTTCCTAACAGTGTATAATCTTTAAATTCCTAACATATTCCTTTATATGTAAAAATTCCTTTAATATGTAACAATTTTATTTTACAACATATTTAAAAATCTGTGCTTGAAGATTGCTCTGCATCTCAACAGCCTTCTGAGCAACCCAGTCCAGTTTGCAGAATCCACAAGAATAAATACAGTTTAATTAGAGGGCTAAAGTCCTTCTGGTGTGTTTGAAACTATCTGCCAGAACTATCTCAGTGTATGATACTGAATTTATAATCAGCTTTCTTAACTGTTCTGAGAATGTTAACATTTTTTACAGAATATATTTTATCCAGTTCAAAGAGAATCTTTGGAACCAAATATTCAAAACTACCAAGTTTTCAGCTAAAACCAGCAATGTCAGCTCAAATTTTTTGATTTAGATAAGAGAGCAGGGTTTACCAGGGTTTATGTATTCGGAAAGCACCACCTAGACCACCTTTGTCTTCCAGAGACATCCTACATTGTCATCCACTGAAGAAATGATGGGCAACATACTCCTGAAAACTCTGGTCCAAAGTTTTTACACACTCGTAGGATTTTCTGTTCATGCATAAGAGCTGCACAGCTGTGAATTTTAAGTTGAAACACCCAATTATGCTGACTTTCCATAAACTATTTTCTAGTCTATTGTGCTCTGATAGAGGGAATCAAACCAGATATCCTTTCTGGACAAAAGCCCAACCAGAACCAGATTGGCTGACAATAATTCACAGGTTTTCAGTGTACACTGAGTCTCTTACACACCAGTTTCACTAACAACTTGGCATGCATTCAGTGGTGGCATCCTTTGAAGTGACAGAGACTCATAGGAAAATTTTTGTGCTAGATTCTGTTTCCTGAAACTGCTTTGCTTAAGGGATCAGTGCACAGGCTTCCTGGAGTTTCCTTTAATTGTTTGTGGAGATCTGTGTTGCAGCTACTGAACAAAACCACTGTGAAACAGATAACTTTAGTGGGCTTTGATTTATTTTGACATTTTATTTTATAATTTATATGTGTAACCGACCAATTATATTTAACTCTGTTGTGACTAGTCTATGTGTAGCGACTTCCTAGACCAAATGTGACAGGCTGTCACCACAGACAACTACCAATCAGTTCTTTGGCAGATCAGTCAGTAGCGGTCGTACTTCTGATACTATGATTGTAGGCATTATATCTGCACTGCAGTCATGGGTGAGTTCTGTTTTGTGCCTAGTTTGGAGGCAAATTTATTGAGCTGTCAATGTCATAATCTAAATGTACTATGTTAATGTCAGCTCTATTAGGTGGGACTGATGTTTAGAAAGAGCTACAATTTTTGGAAAAGCCTAATTTGCATAGTCAATATGCCATCAGAACGAGATGTTACGTCTGCATCCTTCTTCAATGTGTTTAGAAAAGAGTTTGCAGCAATCATACTAAGCAATACAGTGAAATCTTTCCTCTTGTTTGCTTAATCCCACTCTTGGTGCAATGGTTGGGTCTTGTGCACAGGGACCAAAATCCATGCTAAATAGCAGTGTAGAAGTGAAATAAAGGAGGAAGATTCAGTTTTAGCTAGATGTACGGAGGGATACAATACAAAGATTTATGTAACTAATACCCACACATCTCCTCAGCTGACCATTTCATTATTCTTCTGCCAAGACTTTAAGCTGCTGACATACAGCTGGATATTTTATTTATTTAAATGTCTAAATGTTTGAAATTATGTTTCAAATTGCAGCTTTGCAATCTTTTTGCAGCATCTTTCAGCTAGTTTCTCTCATTGCAATACTGGTGCAATAAGTATGTCATCCACCTTTAAAATTGTTTAAAAAGAAAATATAAAAAAAACAACACAAAAAGAGGTAAAGGTTTCACCTCTTCAAAGAGCAGATGATTTCTGACTCATGCAATCATGTCCCTCTAATAGCACTTCAGTTGTTTGGAGAGGGTTTGGCCAGCCTTCTAAACAATGATAACCTACCTTTACTAGCATCAAGCAGGCCAGATGTGAATTGAAGTACCCACTAGAGATTACTGCCCTAATCTTTCTTCCCCTTGGATGATCTGCTATTAAAGCACTTAAGAATGGTTCTTGTCACCATAACTCACTGGCTCACTCTCAAGGACCTGTCATCGTCCCCGAGTTTCCAGCCAACTTTCCTCTTGAAAGAGAAAAATATACGGAAATACCTGATTGAAGTTTAAATTCAGTCTGAAAGAGATGACATAAATATTATTTTTGTTTAGTTTTAAGAACTGCCTACTTAAAGAAAAGAATATATCTCATAATTTTAAGCTCTTGTGAATGTGAACAAAGTTATGTTCAAGGCAAAATATGATTAACACGGTCCTGTGTAAACTACATATAAAGTTACCATTTACATTATTGTTACAGGATTAAGTTTTACTTCTCGTTGACAACCACTGATTTAAAGATAAATTCTGCCAACTTGACTAACAAGGAATGCACCCCTATGAAAATTCAAACAAGTTTTATATAAGCTGCTATAGATAGAGCAGGTATTGGCAATAAACACAATATTGCTGTTCATTACAAGATCCAAATAAGTTCTCCATGTTCCTATCACAGGACAATGCCTACTGGGATAATTATTACTATGCAGCATAATACTGCAGACTGTGCTGCAAAGATCCCTGAAGTGATGCCACCCTGATAATATGTACATGATAAGAGACACATTTCTGCTAGTAATTTATATCTGTCTCTAAGCAAGTGTTTTTTCAACAATCTTTCAACAAGAATACATTTTCTCTGATTCTTTTATATATGTAGAGAGAGGGTGTAAAGGTTATTAAACTGCAAATTTGGATTAGGTCTCCAGCATACTATATGGCTGATATATTAAAACCACCTGTGCCTGATTAAAGAGTGAGAGAAATAGTGAATAACATCCTGGCAAAAACAATAAATAGAGGAATAAAAATAACAATTATATATATATATACTTATTCAGATGAGAAATGGACAGAGAAATCCAGACAGTAGATATAGAAATGAAAATATTTAAACAAAAAAGCATCTATTCAAAAGCAATTACATAAATTGCTTGCAGACAAACTGTTACACCGATAATTGAATATCAAAATATTTAAGTAGGAAATATATTTGTGGTACACTGTTAGCTAATTCAGAAACAGAAAAAGAGGATAAATTTAAAATATTTAGTAAAAGTGGCTTACTAATCTGTCATGATTTTGCTAATGCTTTTGCAAGCCTATTTCCAGTTACACTTTGTGATAGGGAGAAATCTTGCTCTGACAGGCTCAAATATAAAATGATCAGGACTTTCCTTCATTATTATTGATGGTATTGAGTACTTTAAATTTTACTTATTAATGGAGACTTACTATGGGTTTTTATTTCTAGCTTCATGGTGTCACTACAGTGTAATGGCTTAAGGGGAAGAAATTTAACATTTGAAGAAAAATGGTTTGTTTGGTTGTGGGTTTTTCTGGTGGATAAAACAATAAAGATTGAAAAAAGTGGACAAGCTTTAATGATCAGTATCTTGCAGAAAGCATATTTAATCAGAAATACTGTTCATTTTCTCTCCCTGTAAGCCTTTATTCTATTGGTTTTAAGTTCCACAAGTAGCCAAATGACCAAGAATGTAGAGGACCAGCCTTTCCAAACAGTTCTTACCTTTCCAGTTTTGCAAATTGGTAAGAGTACTGAAATGGTCATCTTCAGTGCATCTGTTCAGTGACAGTGTTTTGATGCTTCATCTTTGATATTTCATGACAAGTTTGTGTATATATATATGTGCGTGTGTGTCTGTGTGTGTGTGTGTATCATAAAGACTTGTTATTCTCTACCATAGATCCAGATATGAAAGTCTTTTGAGCAAGAACTGAAGAATATAGGAGTTTCCAGTAGCAACACGAGCAATTCCCTCTGTGCTGCAGACTTGTCTTTTCAGTAGAACTGATTGTATCTTCTTCATACTCAATATCAAGAACATCCAAAAAAGCCCAAATTTACATGACTAGAAAATTGTGTGAAGCTGCATTTAAATAGAAGCAGTCTTTTTGAGAATAAAGGAAAACAAGATGTTAAAAGCTAATTTTTAATTTGTGACATGCAGTTAAACAGTCTATGTTTCTACTTGTTCTGTGATATTTGGAGTTGGCTTCCTTGGACATAGGACATCTGGGTTGATATGTAGCCATAATGATTGCTAAAAGAATCCTAATCTTTATGTCTAATTTCTCAGTGATGCCATTTGAGACTTAGACACTGCTTATATTATTCATCAGAGGTATTAAAAATAATAGAAGTATTTCCAATGAAGTCTTGAGAACCAAATGCCAAATCTTAAGGACAGAGGACAGTTGTTCGCAAATTGCAGGGATGCAGCATCAAGCAGAGGAACAAGGGATTAACCATTTTAGTGTGCAGTACACCAGAGAGGGCAAGAAGTACAGGAGAAAGCAAAAGTCATTGCATGTTAAGTACTGAACAAGTGAAAGTTGTCATATCATAATTTGTGAGAGGGATGGGGTTGGCTTCTACTTGCATCTGTCATATCATTGAATCTGTTTGCTATTGTACCTTTCTCATGAAAATCTAAGTGGAAATAAATAAAATTCAAAATTCTTTGTAAGACTCATTTCACAGAGTTCTTTTCTTCCTAAGCTAAAGAAGTCATATATTCCATTTATCTCCTGCCATTACTGATTACTTCAGCACTCTGGATAACATTTAAAACCAGGCAGTTTATAAAATAGAAGTGGCATTACCTCTTATATGGGGATGAAAAAACCTCCACCTATAATAATAAAAAAAAAAGGTAAATAGGTAAACAATGCAAATACAATTATTTTACATCAAGAAAATTCAAACAAGTAGAGAGAACTAATTGCTTAGAAATTATTCATATTTATATTGCTGTATGCCAGGTATTTCCTACAATACTGAATCACACTTTCTATTACTTTTTTTTGTATTAGTGCAGCCCCAAAAAACCTATTTCAATTTTCCATGCTATATTCAAGTTCCATATTGAAAACAAATGTGAACCCTCTTTAGAATAACAACCTTATGTTACTTTTTCCATAAGCATTTTTTCCCTTTCCCCATTTGAGTCTGTAATTCTTTCTGTCTGATTTTATTAAGTGTGTGAAAAGGTAGGCAGGCTGCCCAGGTCTTGGAAATTAAAGTTCCCTAAGTAGCTCAGGTGCTTGCATGAAATCCGGAAGCGTGACAGCTAAGAAAGAAACAACATATGACAAGATGATCCCATGTACAGAGAAAAATTGAGGACATCCCCATCTACTGTTATCTCTGCACACTGGATTCTGAAGCTTGTTTATCATAATGGTAAAATGAGGGAAATTAATCTTAAAAGCTTGGCATTCTATTTTGCATACTGCAGAGAAAGGAAAAGTCTCATAGTCCCTATTATGGTAGTCAGCCAAACTCATATCCTCAGCCTTTTTAGTTCAATGTAAACTGTTGAAAGGTGAGTGATTTTATTTTTTTGTTTTGTTTCATTTTATTTGATTTGATTTGATTTGATTTGATAATTTTATTTTTATTTTATTTTATTTTATTTTTTATTTTATTTTATTTTATTGTATTATCATTCTTTGCCTTGTTATTTGTCTTAAATGAGTCATACATTTTAATAATGCTCACAGAAGTGAAAAATTTCAAAATTGTATTTTATGAAAAACAAAAACACCAATATGCAACAGTTTAATAAATAAGCAAGACCAAAAACATGTTCAAAAAATGAACAAGTTTCATGAAAAAGTAAGTTTCTTATATTTTTCTCTCTGACTTCTAAAAGTATTATTAGATCTCTCTCTCTGTGTGTTTCACCACTTCCAGCCAGTCATTCTGGCTTGAGACGTCCTCATTTCAATTGCAACCTTCTGTAGAGACTTATTTACTTTTTATCATCATTAGGTTTGATAAATGAAAGTGATTGAAATAATTCAGTTTCAAGTTCTGTAAAACTTAGTCTGATGATTTACTTGACCTCCCAGTGTCCTCTAAAGTGCCATACGTCATTTGTTTCCAGTTATTGCACTTGAACATACAAACAAGCACATAAGATTGATTCAAAATAACCAAATACAGCAAAGAGATAGAAGTGCATTTTAGATGGCCTATGATCAGGGCCACAGGCCTGTTTGTGCTGGGATTCCAGAAAGGCTCATATCTTTATGTGGATGAATTTATGTGATTTCATTTAATTGAAAATGCATACTGATTCACCATGATTTATGATACCAAGTTCACAGCATGATCTGGACTGTAGACAACAAATCTCTGAAATATGAATTCTGATTTCGCATTTGTGCATATTTGTATGTATATCTATATGTATGTGTGTGTATATATATATTTATATGTCTATAAATACAGAACTAAAACCACTTAGTGATAGCAATAGAGGCATAATAATGAAAAATGACCACTTTCTCAATGCATATTTCTGGGTTACTCTGATTATTTCTATCTGTTTTCTCTGCTTTAGTGGCTGGGCAATTTATATGTCCATCTCTAGTTTGCAATCTCAAACCTCTCATACTGTGGATTTCATTGTCATTAACTTTTGAATATTAAATTGTAATATTTTATGGGCTTCATCACTGAATTGTAGAGTTGTCACACATTTTATTATCATTTCTTTCACATATTCAGCTAATGAAACTTATGAATGGTATTGAGAATTAAGATAATGGCAAAATAAAATAGTAGTGCAACTATTTCCTATGCCATTTTTCATCCCACTAGCTTAAATATTTGAGATATTTCTTATTCAAAGAGGCTAAAACGAGTTAGAAGAATATTAACTACCTCCCCTTCACAATCTTCTTTTTTGATTAAAATAAAGGTTAGCACCATCAGCTAACTTTCTTTCTGTTTTTATCTAGGTGGACATGTTCTGAGGAATAGAGCACATCATCCTCACGCAATCTTAATTTACATTATATGACAATGAAGATGTGTTAGATTCTTAGAATTACAGGAAATTGTTCTTGTAACAACAAGTGATTAATCCTCTAGTTTCCACTACAGTCTCTTACAGAAACAGAATTAAGTTTTATACATAATCATAAGAACAGCTGCAGAATTGCCCCAAAGCTTCTCTGAAGTGCCATTATAAAAAATTTCCTACAAAGTGGTGTCTGATTCCAATATGAAAGAAACATCACCAAAACTTTAATGATATGGTTTAAAGACAAGTTTTCTACAGTAAGGAGTGAATAGGACTCAATGTGTTTGTTCTTATGCATTATGTATTGTTCCATAAGGCTTATGCATAATGCATAAAGACATACCTATTCATATAGATACATACTAGTTTGAGTCAAGTGAAAAACAATAAAACTGTAAACACAGATGTTTTTCAAAAAACTTATCCAGATGCACTAACAAAAATTATTTTTTAAAAAAGTAGAGGATAAACACTTTAGTGATAAACACATCTCCACAAGACTTAGGGAGTCAACAGATCACGAATTTTTGAGGCACATAACAAAGGGAAAACTTTATATCTAGATGTTTAGGAATCAAATGAAAACTTCATTAACTAATGATGAGACTAACAACAATCATAAAATCAGTTTCAGCATGACTAGGGACTTCATCAAGATTTCTAAAGAAACTTTTATAAAAGCTGCTAGAAATGTGAAAGTCACAAGTAGAATTGAGCAAGAAACCTCTGGCAAGATAGTTATAATTTTGACTGAATTTGTAATTACTTTTGTTTGAATCCAAATACGTATGTTAGAGAAATGTAAAAGCAGTTCATTTCAGCATTTACGCAACAAAAGGTATTGGCATTTTTGAGACATTATGTTTTTAAAGTCTTGTCAACACAGAGAGGGACCAGCAAAAAAAAATATTCACATACTAGCTGGAAGAATGAGCCCTTTTCCTGCCTGAAAATCCATTCAAAACATGAGGGGAGCAGGTTCAATCTCCCCTTTGCTTCAGAGGTTAATTTTCCTTTATTAAGTTGATCTTTATCTTTAATTTGGGATTAAATATTCCAGAACTGAGAGCTGGCAACATCTCCTGATATTATTATTTTTTTGGGGGGGAATGCAGGAAATTTTTGGAGGAAGAGAGAGTAAACAGCTTTATGGCCCAATAGCTGACATCTTTGCCTTGAAGTCCAATTACTTTCTGTTAAATTTGTTAGATTCCAATATTTTTTTTCCCAATGGAATGTAGAAATATCAAGAAATTAAGTGATTTGTACAGGCAGACACAAAGCTAGTGATAAACTTACAGCTAATGACAATCAATCTCATTCCTGCACATTAAGTAATGTCCATGGTTTGACTTGTTTGGAGTGGCTTGCTGACAGTTGTGTTCCAGTTGGGCTAGAAAATTGAACATATCTGTACACAAAGCTGATGGCTATGAAATGAAATATTATTCACAGAATCTGATAAACCCCAAGACTGTTAAGAGTTTTGAGTTTACCAGAATTCTTTACAGTATCACGGATTGCAACAGTGATGTTTTCAGTATTTTTCAAGTATCTCATTCATGGGAATTAAATTTACACAAGATCCCAGAATGTAATCAGACTGCAAAAGTTGTTAATTTTGTTTTTGAAGTTAAATGTGAAGTTAAATTTCCTGTCACAGTGCAGAAGCTCCAAAGTGCAGGTATAAGAAAAGATTGCTTAGATAAATATTAAATAAAAGTCTCATGCACATTAGTTCAAAGCACTTATTAGAGAAGTGCTAAAAACACTTCTCAGAAATCAAAACAAATTATTTTTTTTCCTTTACAAAAATGAAGATGCTATAGACAATAGAGAAGATTTTGAGTCAGGCTTTAAAAACATTTGGGGTTTGTCATTATGAACTGCATCAATTAAAAAAAAAAAGATACAGTTGCAGTGTATTTTTTCTCCTAATGGTATGTTCCGTTATTGCCCAAGTTTGCAGTTTGGTCCAAATTATACCCTCCCACCCCACTGTCAATCTACACTGAGTTCCCTGTCAATCCTACCTGGTGCCAGCCCCCTGCTTGGAATTCCCCTTCGGAAATCCCCTAAAGTAGGACCTCCCATTAGTCCATGTGACCCAATCCCCCCACCCACTTCCTTCCCTGGAAGATGCTTTTGTGAACCCTGCCTTTTACCCCTCCCCAGGATATCTCCGATTAGCTGCTGATTTATCCCCTCCCCTTAAACCGTCCCCGTTTAAAAACCCTTACACACCTTTGTTCTGTGTCTTTGGTTCCTGAGCCTTCCATGAAATAAATCCTTTTAGAAACCATACTAAAGACCTCTTCCTTGTCCTTACTCCTGCTCTCGACGCTTAACAACTTGTGCCGTAGAGCTTAAGCCCTACAGCTGTATCCCAGATTGCGCTGTTTTCTGGGAACAGCCCACTCTTGGCCTGGTGCTGGGAGCTGGCTGGGGAAAATCCGGCGCAGCATCATACCAGCTCAGAACAAAAATTTGTGACTGTTAGACCTTAAGTCTGAGATTTACAAGATAAACCACTGTCACTTAAAGGTTTTAAATTGGGTCAGCAATAAACAACTTTAATATTGACTGGATGGTTCCTCACTGATTTTAAAGTGACTATTATCACTCACATATCTGCATCATAGTGTTATCTATATGGACTTGGAAGTTCCATTAAGTTAACTGTAGTACAAAGCAAACATTTAAAAAAATCCAAATACTGATCCATGAAATTTGCTTGCCAAAGTGTGTTACTAAGGTGATTATCGTGAGATGGCACAAATGATTAGCACCAGTCTTGCTGAAAGACCACTGGCTTAGCAGACTAACTTCTGGAGAAGTTCTCTGGAGGGACTCAATAATAATGAGGTGACTTGATGTCTTTTTACAATATTCTCTCATCTGTAAAGGAACATCAAGAGCTAAAGTCCAAAAATATAGGATGAAAATCTTTACTCCACAGTGATGCTGGAATCCTAATAGAAACACACAGAGGCAAGCAACCTAGTCCTGAATGAGAGATAATACAGAGGTTGAGAATTGAGGAAAAGAAAACAACAAATCTGTGTTTGGTCTGCTAGCAAAATACTGTCAAGATAGAGAGACAGAAAACAAAGTATGATAGTTAAAACAAGAAGCAAGGATAACTGTCTTTTCCTCACCCTTTGAATAGCATAATTATAATTTAAAAATTTGTCATATTAATGAAGGCTCATGCTTTCTTATTAAAAAGCAGTTTGATGTGCACTGAAGAACTAGATACAATGCACGTGAAGCATGATTACATAATGAAGGTCACTATAGCTTCCCCCACTTTCAGTGACAGAACACTTTTTCTTCTGATCCTCCCAGTTTTTCAACTGCTGCAAAATAAATTTAATCTCTTCTTCATATGTAAAATTTGCTTCCAGTAAAACTATGTGGAAGTGTTTGGAAAAGAACTGGCAAAACATGCTACATATGCTAAGTTTCAGTATCCATTTTCATTAGTAGCTGATGTACAGTGTAGTTGGAAAACAGGTTAGAGTTGCAAAGTGGTGAAATTACATTCCTTCTAAGTCTAGAGTATTCAAACCTGGTCATGTAGTGCGAGGCATGGAAAATGGTAGTGGAATTATGAAAAATGATTAGTGGTTTATGGAAAATGATAGTAAAATTCAGACATAAGATTTTGTTTAAAGTTAAATTCCCACCCTATATCTACTTTCCTTACTTGGGATTAAGTTAGGCAGAAATTTCCATTTCAGCATCAACAGTGAAGTTAACATGATCAATTTATGCCATAAGAATATAAATTCTCTCCCCCAAAGAAAAACCGTAAGCTTAATATTTTTATTTTTATAGAGGAAACCTTGCATGGAACTTTGCATACTGCTTTTGAGTTGGTTTAAAGATGAAAGATTGAAGCCAAATTCTGAGATAAAAAATAATATATTAATTAAAAAAAAAGGAACTTTCTTTCTGAAAATATTGGCTTTTTTGGAGCTATATCTATATGGCCTTATGGTCTCTTTTTTTTTTTTATTTGTACCATGAAATGACAGTAGTTAGAAAGATATAGAAGTGTGACAGCAGAAATAATTTTGAAAAAAAAATTAAAGGATATAATTTACTGAAATTTTTATAATATTTCCCCAGCATCAAGTAACGAGACAATTCTATAACAAATATATCAAATCTGTAAATCTTTTTGTTTTAACTTAAAGCAAGTAAAAATAGTAAATTAGTAAAAAGAGATAGCTTACTTTATTTGATTCAGTAGATGAAAATAATAAAAAATCTTCCTCTTAATAAATGGAATTCTCCATTATGAGAATATTTTTGTTGCCACTGTCACAGTAAAGAGTATGAGTGGATAATCAAAAAAACCCAACAAAACCTAAACACAGGAAAATAAGGAAAAGTCACACTTATATGCAGAAAATCCCATGAATGTATGACTATTTAGTAGGTGAAGACTCAGGTCTTCAGTAAAAAAAAATCTTACAGAGCTCATTAATAATATAAGAGAGAAAACAGCTGTTCTAATAAGGTTCTAAACCTTATTAGAACAGGTCAACTCACTTTCCTGAACAAGGCAAGAAAACAGTCACCAGCTGAGTAAAGCTGAAGGCTGACATAATGATGAATGGGCATGTGGTTTTACCACAAAGCAAATAACTTGTCCCCAAACAGTAGAACTAAGTTCTCAAGCACTGACCCAGCCTGCAAAAGAAAAAGAGAATAAGCCAGTTTAAATTGAAGGCCCTCACAATTACTTTTATTTCATATAGTCTCAATGATTCTCTCCACTGAGGAATAGAGAATGTGAATAAAAATGAGACCCATGCAAGTTCTTTTGCAAATGTTATTTTCTCTTTTCCCCCCTAAATTCATCAATGACTATTTATATTTTATATCATTTTTTCTTATATGCAAAGTTTTCACAAAAAGCCATGTTCAAACATCTATCAATTTTTGAAAGAGTTTAGTTCCAAATGTAGTTTTGAAGTCCATGTGTTTTCTTCTGTCAGGAATACAATAATTTTGGAGAAAAAGTTTTTCATTAAAACTATAGAGTTCATATTATTTAGCACAATATTCCATTTGTGGGGAAGAGATAACTTGAAGGTGATTATTTTAGTAGTTCCAGAGCATGTTTTTCCATCTATCACTCCCACCTTAATAAGTTTTGAAACTTTTACTCAGTCCTCAACAAAAAGTACGTGAAGGGTTCCAGTGTCATGGATATTCTGTTCTTTTTCATACAAAAATGTTAAGATGGATACAGAAGATGAACTCTATTATTTGAGAAAAATGTAGTCTAAGTTCTCAAGTTCTGCTTGGAATTTTGGGTCACCAAAAGCAACAAAAGTGTGCCCTACCTCTTTCCCAGATGAGGATCCAATGATACAAAAGGAAAATTTGGGATTTGCAGGCAGGGTTAATGGAGCTGTGATGGAAAGAATCAGAGAAATTACTGTAGAATAGTTAAAGGCAAAAAAAAATGTCAAGTCGACTCTTGAAGTTATGTTGAGAGACACAGATGCCTAGAAAATAAGATTTAATTTATTCCTCTGCTCATAGCACATTTTGCTCTTCATTTTATTTTTCAAAACTAAAAAAAGAATAAAAGATAAGACACCAAGTTTTTTAGAATCCTTTTTTCTGTCATGTTTCTGAGAATTAGACTGACTCTGAAACAAAATCAAGATTTTGAAACCAAAATTTGAAATAAATTTGCAGTTAAAAAAAGTCAACCTTATGTTTTTCTCTCACCTTCTTTTTCTTATCAAAATTCTTTTCCAAATCTAACTGATTCTAGTTATTTGGACAGAATCCATTCTGACCTTACATGAGTGGGACTCTAGAACTTAACACATGTAAAACACAGCAAGGTGTCGCCTTAAAAGAAAAAATAAAAGAGTAACAATAGGCCTGAAGTGTTAAATACATGCATATGTTCATATGGCATAAGCATGCATACAACTGACAGATGAATGCTTTAGGAAAAATTAATTGAATAATTTTTCATGGTTATATAACTATGTCTACATTATGGGGAAATTTGAACCTTTCTTGCATTATCTGGGATATATCTGTCATTGGAAGCTTTGCCAGGACTCGTGATGAAAGTTAAACAGAATCCTCCTGCTTGTTTTACTGTATCAGATCAAAATATCTTTTTTCTTTCAGTCTCCTTGATCCCTTTCTTCCCTCAGTCAACTTCCATTCCTTGTTACCTACTGATAGTTTTCACCAACAGATTCCATTCAGTTTCTTCCTAATTCTTGTCTACTTGACTCCATCTTGCTAGCAGCCTTTTTGATACAATGAAGAGAGATAGAAACTGTGATTCGCATTCATTTCAAAGGCTTCACTTAGAGCCATCATCAATATATATTCACAGAACAATGAAAAGAAAGTGAATCAGGGACTGTTGAATGTGTCTGAGAAGAGGAATTGGCAGCCAGAAGAGAGGACAGAAGACTGGAATAAATTGCATTTTGGGGGTTCTGTTTGTTTGGTTTTGTTGTTTTTGTCCTCAAAAAAAAATCCCTCTGGCAGCCCAGAATGAGATAAATGTTCATAAATTAGCATAGATGATGATTGTTTGCTTTAGTGAAGGACAACTCTACACCATTAAGACAGGCTTTTGATTTTCCCTCCCTAATGCTAGAGTAGGGAATTTGAATTCATCAGTTGTAAATTGTGATGGAATGAAGAAGAGCCTACTTTAAATGTTACGGAAGTGTAAAGTAGAGAAGCTTTGTGGTACTTTCAAAATCTGCTGAATATGTGTATTTTTTATTTTATTTAATGGGATACAGTGGGAGAGAGTAAATATGATTTTAAGTATCAAATATATGGCAGCTTATCTGCGACATCTCAGCCACAGATTTATAGGTGGTTCTCAGATCATCCTGAGGCCCAGAATAGCTCTTTGTACTGTTAGAACCTTGAGATGTTCTCACCAAAGTGAGGTAAAACTTATAAAAAAAGGAGGTGTTTTTTCCTTGTTTAGAGTACTTCAAAAAACAACCTCAAAACAACATACTAGCCTGAAAAATATTGAGTTTTCTTGAAACATTTTCTGAAATGTAATTAATATATAGACATACTCAGCTGAGATTAGCACAAAGTGTGGATTTTAATTATATCAACCTGAAGCTACTGTTTATACTATGCACAAAGGGTTTTTGTCTTCATTTCTGAGCACATTCTGGCCTGAAAATCTTTCTTAGAATTATCTTCACATGTCTTAAATTACTGTGGAGGAGTTGAATGCACTCAGCAAGATGTAGAACTCATATCCACTGCCCATGTTTTTAGTATGATACATATATTAAATCACATTAGTTTAGAAGCCAGAAGATACCTCTGATAGGTTTCTGCTAATGCAAGCTTGATTCCATGCCCATGTTTTTCTCCAGTGAAGTAGTAAGCCACTGAACTTTGCGTGAACTCAGATTCTCAGAACAGTGCGGTACATATTTGATGCAACCCATCCTGTTCATATTCAATTTCGTTTTTTATTAATTTAAAAAAAAAAAATTCACTTACTACCCAGCTAAACAAGAAAGACTGTGAAGACTGTGAATGGTTCTGTTATTTGCTCAAGAATCTGAACTCTATTTAGATATGTTCCAGGAAAAACTATCTCACAAAATGCTACTCCACCCTTTAACATTTTTTCCACAAACTCTGAAAAGCAAGAAGACAAAGACCTCTGAAATGGAAATTTTATATTATGATCAAAAATAATGTTATTTCAATAGCAAGATTCATGACATTGGCAAGTGCCAAAAAAAACCCTTATTATTTTCTCAAGTGTATTGAATTTGATCTCAACTTCTTGTATTTAAAAATAGAATTTATTTCTATAGATCTTTTTTCCCCAAAAAAATCTGGATTTTGTTCTGCAGAAGTTAAAAAAAAAAAAGCAGTTGTTCTAATAAGTAGCAACCTTATTCTGGAATAACCAGTGAACTCGTGTTCTAGTAGACTGTGCTGTGGGATGGACACAACAGACTTCTTAAGCATGTTCAGATATCAATACCTTCTTTTAAGAGTTATAAGTAGTTCAGCTCATTGAAAACAGGTTAAATATATTCTCCACCTTTAATTTTTATCATTTCTTTCTTCAGAAGCTCATCTGCTTGAGTTGTACAGGAATTTCAAATGCCTGTTGTGTTTAGTTTTGGTGTTAATTTCAGTGAAATTATCTCCAGAATAACTTTCTACTCAAACACGGAAAACAATGTAGTCCAAAGGCATCCAGGTTCACCTCAGTAAAAAAGGTGGAAATACTTTGATATTGGTCATCACTTTTGATCTTTACTTAAGAAGCACAATTTCTTTACAGTTTGTGTACTAAGGAAATCGAAAGTTCAAAACCAAATACAGTCTAGGGTCTCCTAGATGCTTTAAATTATGTGAGTGGACAATAAAATAATGTGATTTAAAGAGGTAAATCCACAAAGATACTAAAAAAATTCACTGGTGCACTGACACTAGAAGAAAGGAAAGGGAAGTAGGAAAGAAGGTAATTCAGAGCTGATTCAGATCTCAAAGGCAGACAGCTCTGCTGGAAAAATACAGTGTGTCTTCTCAAGTAGAGCTGAATAAGGACTTAACAGACATTTGCAGTTATTTATACTTGTTGCAAAATTATGCTTTCTATCATAATTAACAGGATAAGAAGCCAGATTTTGCTCTCATGAGACAGAAGATTTTAGCAGAAAAACAGTAAGTAAAAAATTTATTTCTATTCTACAATTACTCAATTGGCCTTCATGAGCTAGTTGTAGTGGTGCTGAGGTCTTCTGATATGAAGCTAAAAAGGAATCTGTGTTAATATCTTTTTTATGGCTTTGTAAGTGAAATCTGAACAGAAAGTAAATAATTCTTTTTATCCTACCTTATTTTCAGGCTTCTTAATTATATCTGGAAATAGATTAATATAAAATACCTACAGTTTTCATTTCCTTTTCACTGTACTTTCAGATGAATTATGTTATTCTGTTTCTTTTTGTTTGAGATATATGACTTATTCAGACTAATAGGAAATGCTAAGCTTATTTGTCAGCAAACTGATCAATGTAGAGTGAAATAAAAAGTAATTAGCTACTTAATATTGGTAGCATAATTCTAATTCAAATAAATTAAGTTCACCATTATTTTAATTCAAACAATCCCCTAGAATGATTTTTTTTTCATATTTGTACAACCTACAGTGAAAAATGTAAATATTCTAAGTCATACATGAAATTTGAGGACATGTGCAAACCTTCAGTAAATTCTTTTAGATTTTTAATGGAAAAAATTATTTCTATTTTTTGGGGTTTTTCTGGGTTTTTTTTCCTGATTCAGTATGGTTCAGAATGTTTTCTAGAAGTCTTTTAAATATTATTAGTCTTGGACTTGACATTAGCTGTTATGCTGATCAAATAGGAAGCGAATTGACCTAAAGGCAAGATGTAATAAAAAAAACAGCACGATTTCATTGTAGTGGGGAAGACAACACCTGTAGCTGCTATAGCATTTTTACTTCAAGAAATGTCGTGTGCAACTACTGCCAATTGGAAAAAAAAATCCTAGTTGTGTTTGTAAAATAAAAGTACAAAATTTCCAATGACAACACTTTTTGTGGAGCCATATATTCCCACAAAAGTTTTGATTGCTGACTTTTGTACATAATAATAGTTATAATGATAAAGTTGTGAGATAATAGATGTTACCTCAATATTTGGAGGTAGTTGTTACCATGTGTAGCACATGACAATTCTTTTTTTTTTAAGAAAAAAAGGACACTATTTTATTTTATTTTTATTTGTTTGATCCTGTCCTTCTGATAAATTCTTTGGGTTTGATTTTTATATTTCACCTACAGGTGAGATGTCTGCAGCAGCTATTGTTGGTGGATGGTTTTAAGGCCTCTACATTCAGTTGCTCCATAATTTTTTTGCAGTGAATAGAGAAAGTACATATTTGGTTATGTAACGTTGATTTGGACAACACTGGAGAACTGGTAGTTTATCTTCACCCAGAGCTGATAAGCAGCTTAAGGTGCGTTAGCAATTTTGACCAGAAGAATCACAAGACTTTGGTAAGGCTTTCACATGTATAGACTAATATGCATTGGTAAGGTAGAGAAAGCATTGTACGACAGTTATGCAGGAAACCAACCTAAACTGAAGTGAAGCCACATCATCATTGTAAACCACTGAATCATTTGATTTCTCTTTCTAAAAAATTTCCAAAAATCACATTTTAGTGAAGGAAAAGAACATGTGAAATTTGAATAGAAGAAATTTTGGATTTATCTTTGTATACGACCTCTTCTTCAGATGTGTCCTCTCAGGAATTAATTACCTTATAGGCAATCAACAACTTGTATTGATTACTCAGACCCACTTTGCTCACAGAAACAAATTATCCCAAAATGAATGTGAAACTTATTGAACATGAGAAAACAAAGGCTATGGCAAAGAATGCTGTTGAAGTAGGAATTGGTCCTTTCATGGAAACAGGACATACTATATTGCAGCTGAAAGTACGGCATTTCTCAAAAAATAATTTGCTGTTTTGAGCATAAAAATAAGGTATGTCTTGACCACTGGGTGCCACTATTTTTGCATTTGATACTTTTATTTTGTGGAAATATTCTAGCAAATTACACTCTTTTAGAATACAGCCGACAATTTGAGTTGGAAAAATAATCCATTAAAATAAACACAATCTGGCCATTGCCTCTGATTTTTCCTTTGCTGTTCACAGAAATTGGGAGATGTTAAGTATTTTCAGAGGCTTGAAATAATACAACAATCAGCTCTTCACCATTTATCGATTAGCTTTAAAGTATTGTCACAGAAGTGAAAATAATTCCTTTCACCCAATTTTTAGCCAATCAAACTGTGTAATTCAGCATTTCTTTGTTATCATACTAACCTGATGTGAACCTATGAAGTAGTGTCTCCATATTCATTATTTTTTTGCCATGCACTATGTGCTGCAAAAGTCAATGAAACATACATACTTGTATTCATTGCTTGTGACTTTTAAATCCAGTGTAAAACAATCCAGTCAAAGATGACAAAAGTCATTAAAATCATAATTAGTCTGAGGAGATGAAAAAAATTTTGGAGATTTTAAAAAGTATAGGTAAAATCAGTATTTGCCTCCTGTCATGTCTTTCAGAGGGAGGAAAGAAAATTTCTGAACTTTCCAAACAGTATTCAATTTTTTGCCTGTATATAAAAACCTAGACAGGTCTCTACAGCTTAATGCACGGATCCATGGATTTTAAGGTCAAAAAAAAGTACCATGATTATCTTATCTGACCCACAAAATAACTTAAGCTATTAAATTTCACCTTTCATTCCTGCAATGGGGTAATTATTCTTTCCTGCTATGTAAGCGAATGCTATTGAACCAAATGTGAATTACTTGCTTTGTCCTTGGAAAGACCCTCCAGAAGAGGTTCTACTATCCTGCTATAAACCAATTCAATTTATTAAATTCATCTGAGTTCCTTGCTTCCTCACAGTGAGATTGCTTCAGTCCTTTAGGTTTCTGCCACAGAATATGAGCAGAAGGATTGCCTATATCCCCGAGGAGAAAGAAAGCCCATGCAAAGCTGGAAGTTATCTGATTCCATCTATCCTATTTCCTTCAGACTATCAGCTCAGCACAGCAGAACTCTGAATCAGACCTGCAGTGTTAGAATTTGTTTACATTCATGTCTTGTCACAGTTCAATGATATTGGTTTAAAAAAAGTACATTTTCTATTACCAGATGGCTACTTCCAGAATTTTTAGACCTCTCTAATTCCATACATACATTATACACGTTTTCAGTCAAATACATTGCCAAAATGTTTTGTTATTGTTTTTAGATAGCTTAAAAGCCCTAAAATTTAAATATATAGAAGAGGGGACAGGAAGGCCTTGTTATTACATTTTATCCTTCTTTTTTAAGACGACTAGTTAGGCAATTTTCCATGAGCTTGACATTTTTTCTAATAAAACCACGAACCCTGGGCTGCTAGATCACAGTGTTTATGAAGGTTGCTGCTCTGACGTAGTGGACTTGGTAATTATGAAAGTTTTAATTTTTTCCTAAAGATTTTAAATTTGGCATTTCTGGGATTACGTTTAAATGCAATAAAATGTAATTTATCGTGCTATCTCTTAGTAAGCTGCTTGTGCATATGTATAATTTCAAACATGGGAAAGGTATTAATGAAGTCCATGTTTATGCATTTTATGCACTTCAAATTTCGTCTATGCCACATTGCCTTGCAGTGCCAAAACTGAAGTCTAGATATTTAGGCACAGGATAAGCAGGTAAAGAATGATACAGACATTTGACAAGCAACAGACATAAGAAGACCTTGTGTTTATTTGTTTAAAATATATAAAAGCAAGCACAACCTCTGCTTAATACACAGACACAGGGAATCTCCTATATCTGCTGGCATGGGAAATCCTGGTAAGATTTCCGAGCAGAAGTTTCTCAAGCAGGTTTCTCAAGCTGGACACTTGTGCCATTACCTAACTTGGTCCTGAATTTAAGCAGCCAAACCCCAGCACACATTCAGAATTCATCTTTGATTTAAAAAAAAAAATAAAAACAACACTCTGAACATGTTATTTTTGGTAGTTACTCAGTTGTATCGCAGGCAGATAGGTGAGCAATATCATAGCTATATCCCATTAATTTAGGGCAAATTGAATGAAAATAAGAAACATGACTCATCCTGACTTAGGAATCATCTCTCTAGCCTGATTATCTATAGTCCTCATCTTTACCCTGTAGCTGGACCAGCCAACCCATTCACCCAGTCAGACCGGGACAAATCTGTTCGAGTGTGTCTTATACTTGTTCTCCATGGCTTAAATTTTCTGGTATTGAGAGCAGTAAATCATCTTTATGTGATATTGTTTTTAGTGCACACCACCTGAATACTGCAGAATGAATGAGTGGGCATCATATTGGCTTCTGTTTCAATTTTAGCTATCCATTTTTTCAGCAATTCATGTAAAGATTTAAAGTCATAAAGATGTAAAAGTGAAAAACAACAGAACAGCGAATAACCTGCTGCAAAACTAAAAGACTACTAATTCTTTTGGTAATTTTGAATATCAGTAGTCAAACAATCATTCTTCTTCATCTGGCAAATAAACTCTTTCACCCTGAATGGCTAGAAAAATCCAGGTATACCAATACAAAATCGTTTTGGAATTGAAACTATTGGCTGAGGAAAATTAAGCTCTCAGATTATTGTAATTTCTCCACCAAAATTTATCACAGCTGAAGAAACAGTAAACTAATGATCTCGTCACCAGTCTATCAGCTGTGCCCTTTTAGCAGAAGGACAAATTAAATCATGTTAGCAAATACCTTGATTATAATGAAAGCTCAGGGCAGTAAAATCATTTCTAAAGTCAGAGGTATTTCTCTCATGAAATAGTATCACCATTTTTTTTGCATTATGTGGTTTATAATGTTTAATGTTAATATTATGGAAAAAAAGAGGTATTTAAAAATAATAATGCAGATGGATAATTTGACCACACTTTTCTATTTATAAATAAAATTCAGTTACAAAATTTCCTCATTATTGCTTCTAGTCAGTCATGGACATTATTTTTTATTGCAGTATGAATATTGGATTGTACAACATAAAAATAAAAAATAAAAGATGCTTTAATAATCAGGAATAAATAAAGTTAAGCCTAGTCCTTCAAAAGTAGTGAAAGTGAGGATGACTTTTGCTGTTCAAAAAATCTTCAGTACAGTGTTTTGGTTTTTCTTTTTCATTTTCTCACTTTTCTTGAGTATTTTTCAGGAACAGTGATCAAAATTGCCCAAAATAGAGCAAGATCTCTTGTTGCATTTCTTCCTGATAAAGACTGAGTGATATTAAGAAACATTCTTTAGTTTGAAGGTCCAGGCTGAAGTCTAAAGAAAATTTTGAGTAAGTTAGGTGAGTCAAAACCTGGTGTGCTTATTTATAGTTTCTACTAATGGATGTGCATCCATCCTACACATCTAGTTGTGAAACCCTGTGAGCTGGAAAACACACTGCTCTAACTTTGCTTGTTCAAATAGTCATAATGGACATTACTAATCTTCTAATCTGCCTTTCAAGGGCTTCTGGTAAGTTCACAAGAGCCTGAAACACAGACAATTGTCTGCAGTTTGGGCTATTACTGCAAACTTTTGCTGAATCTTTTTGAAGCAAAGCCCTTAAAAATACTGAAAAATGGAAAGAAAAATTTTTCCTCCATTTGGGAGCATACTGTGAGGCTGGTTAAGCATGCATCTATTTTTAGAGTTGTGTGTTCTCTGGAAACACTGGTAACTCTGGAAATTTTAGTAACAATTCAGCTTAATAAAATACATAAAAGTAAAGAAACACTACAAAACTTGACATCTTAATCTTCTGAAAATCTTACTCTGTTCTTGCAGTTAGGGAAAGCTATATGGGCTGTAGAATTTGACTGGATGCTTGCTATAGAGAGTTATTTTTGCTATTTTATCTGGCCATATAATTTATTGTAAAGAGAATATGATTTTCCATTTTAATTCAGTTGATATTTATTAATTTGTTCCTTAACATAAACTTCTGTTTTAACTATAAGAAAGAAGTTAGATTTCTTTGTGCATCATTTCTTCCCCTACAAATGAGCATAATAAAATTTCTTTTCCTTATTTTACCTTACTGTTCCTCTCAAACTAGAAAACATTTTGAACAGAGGAGCTTATCCACTTTATGAAAAGAGACATATTTTTCACTTTAAGCTTCTATTTTCAACAAGAACAGTAATAATCATCATCACCATCCAAGATCTATTATCTTGATCAAGAGTCAAACAAGAAAAAGTTTTTAATCAGTTTGACTGTCTCCATAAGGATTTCTCCCTGAAATTGTTTGTATAAAAAAGGTTTTAATTTTTTTTCCCAAGATTTTTCCTCAGGGATTTTTCATCCTTATGAAAAGTAATCTGTTGGACATCTCCTGCCTCTATTTCCTCATGTTTTATTAAAAGACAAGGTGGCTTCAGTATCCAGAATCCCCTATGACTGCAGAGGGAAGAGATTATTCCGTGTTTAGGATACTATTACTTGAGCAAAGAATCATTCAGCCTGAAGTTTTCCACAACAATTCTTGCTTACTATAAACTCCTTTGTGTGAACTCTTTATTTATTTTTTTTTTAATGATTTAGTATGTGACACCATGCCGCTGTGCTTGGGTGCTTGAGGGGAACGAGGCATCTTGCAGGGGAAGGTGGGCATTTAAGGGCCTGGCACTGCAGGTGCCCCACTCTGTGAAGATGTGTCTGGCTCCAGGAAGGGTCTGAGGGTGTGAAGGATGTGCCTCCAGGAGGGCAGCAAAATGTCCCTGTCCTCAGGGCATGGAGAGGATGGGACAGAGCCTCCTACTGCAGGGGAGGGGGTGGTGGGTCTGGTTACAGGCAGGGGGCTCTTTGGGGTGCCTGGAGCCTCCAGGGCCAAGGAAACCATGGCAGCTTTAGATGATTTTCGTATTGTATTTATAATGCTTGCTTGTGTGTTTAATATTCACCTCTGATGCCTACTCATACAAGCACTCGCATAAACTGCTGCAGATAATGGAATGTGGTGATAAATACAAGGGCCAAGTTTTTTCATTTCCACATAGCACACAATGTTGTGCTGTGTTTTGCTTGGTGTACTACATTTTTCTTACTTGTAAGCTGTTTTTCCGGGCTGCTGACTGTTCATGCCTACATCAATCTGAAGTAATTCCTGAAGTGAGGTTCTGTGGGTGACTGTACATTTACGAAGGATGAAATATATTTAAACTTCAGTACAGCATTTCTTTTCCTTTCAGAGTCAGTAAAGTCCTCTAGGAGAAAAAGAAAAATATAAAATAAATCACAATTTTTGTGTGGCACTTTATTTCTTTTCGATGTATGCTCTGGCTATTCATAGTTCTGTTGTGTCAGTGAGGCTATGGAATAACAACAGTGATATACTTCTAAGGAAGTAGTTTACTTCTTTTTTATTATTACTATTATTGGTTTTTTTTCTTTCCTCCTTCCTAGTTGTGCAAAAGTGAGCCATGCCTCAGCTTCTCTTTCAGATGCTCTTTCTACTGCCCCAATGGGGGTGTATTCCTGGTCTGTTGGTGACAGAGTTTGCAGGGGCTTCCTGCTGCTTAGCCAGTGGAAGAGACTTGTTAACATAGCTGTTTCTCAGAGAAACGGTGAGGACAATTTGCAGCCCATGAAATATACTCTGAACAGTCATATAATGAAAGAAGGTTGTGGTTTTTGACAGATCTGATGCTAAGCCATTGAGGTATTGGGAAATTTTGTTACCGATTGAAGAGAGAAAGACTTTCTTTTTATGTAAAACAGAGAAGTCATGACATAACTATTCTCAAAATTTCACATTTATCACCTTTAGTATATTTGTATCACTGTGAAGCAGTGTTCTTGTTACCGTTTTTGCTTTAATTCTTAAATAACACTTTTCTTAGGAAAAGTATTATTTTAAAAGCACTTATTTGGGTCTAAATCATAACATACAGAAATAACACTCTAAAGGAGTCTGAATATACATATTAATTTGATCAGTAAGAATAAGTAATGTAGTATTTATTAAAATAGACTGCAATCTATAGGTATATTAGCATTGTTTATACCTCAAATAAAATTTATCCTGATACCAGTATATGGATTGATAGAGATCCACTGAAGGCTGGGCAGTTGACTATATTTACATAATGTAAGTATCTACTTCTATGAATATCTGCCTTTGTATGCTCACAATATAGCTCTTTTCATTAAAAAGCCACAAACTAAACCCCATCTTTTCAAAATAACAGATTTTGAAAACTATGTATCTAAATGAGGCATTTTGATAAAAAAGAGGTGGAAAATTTTCATTTCATTTATTGTTTCTAGTGAATTAAATTGACTTATGGTACATCTTTTAGCCTGAGGCTCTTTCTTTTTCTCTCAAGCCAGATCAATAGTATAAACATTAAAGGACCATTTGTATAGCTAAAATTTAAGTCACAGAGGGTCATGCAAAAATTAAATTAGTGCCTCTGTTAACAAATCCTTGCAACAGAAACTTTACTCCAGTGCAGTTAAAGACATTAATTAGGGAAATAGGTATAGACAACTGTTTCCAAGGGAGAGATGCTTCTAATCATGTGATTCTCTCTCTCTGCATCATATGGTGCAAGAATTTCAGATACCATTGCCTGCTTATTAGTTTGGAAGCTGATGATGAGACCGTAAGACTATTTTTAGTTGTGTTCTGTTGTGATGTTGTAAGAAATACAGAGGGAAGAATGGCTTAGTGTACTTGTATAATAACTAGAAGCAAAGAGAGGCTGAAAAAACAAGCTTCCCTGCAGGTGTGAACCATTCACTTTTCTTACTACTTTGGGTAAAATCTTTTGTGCCTTTCTGTCAAAAAGGAGTGAAGATTTTTCCTAGGTGATTTACAGGGGTATGAGGCAGTTTTCCTGAAGGATAACATAACAGAGCATGTGTTAGGAAGCACTGGAATGAATAGGAAGTAATTAAAGAAACTAGATTTTCACAGAGAACTGGATACTCTTCTTTCTCCTTAAGATAAAGGTCATTGTCAATATGGAGAAGAAAGGCTTTGGCAAAACAGGAAGACATTCTTGCAGAAAGTAGCATTTTATTATCACTTTGTTTTGTGATATCAGTAATCTGATTATGTATCCTTTGGCATGCAAAACGCTGAAAGGTAAAGGAGAGATGATCTGTTCTGTGGACAGTTCTAGTTTGGGAGTTAGGCATGTGTTCCCCCTACCACTTGCCTCTGTGTTGAGTGCTGCCGAATTCATATGAGGTTTCCTGTCTTCAGATCAATGAAATTAAGATGGCTGAGTTTGTGCATAAACACAGGGACATTTGTAATATGACTATTACATATTTGGTTTCCAAAGAACAAGTAAAAACCAGAAGTCAAAGAAAGGAAATAAGTAATCAAAATGCAAATCATAATTTCCAGTACCTCTCTATTACATGCAGTGCTGGGACGTCCTGGTTCCCAGTTGCAAGAGATGAACATTAATGGAAGGAGTTCATAGGGCAGTGTGTTCATGTATTTCCTGAAGGTGACTCTTCAGGGCAAAAAGCAGGAAAGGATTTGAGGCATGCACACAGGTCATTCTTTTATTTTGGCTGTATTACTGAAGATGGAATTAGTATTTATTTTAATGAAGATATTTGTGGCTAGTAACTTAACAGCCAGTAGAGAGAAAGAAACCTCTTCAGATGGCATGGCTCACTGAATTTATGATACAATTTGATAAAAAAATGTGAATATAATAGCCTTGATTTCAGTAGAAGAAAAATCAAGCTTTGAAATGTAGTGAAAGGTGTGGGTGTGGATGTGTGGGAGACACAGGTTAACAGAGCTTCCTTTCACTCAGGAATTTCCACAGAAATAAACTTAGAAAAAGAACAATGAAAACATAAAGCAAAAAATGTTCTTAGTAAAATGATATTTTTTATTAAAGGAGCAAAATATAAAGCTAAGAGTAATGCTAGTTATCAGAGAAAAGGATTAGATTCAGTGTCTAGAATATTTTAAATATCACCTAATTCTGTTGAAGAAGGAAAAAAATGTCTTCCATCTGTTCATTATTTAATTTACTGCTTCTTTCAAACATCAAGACTATTGGTTTCTTTTTGCAATATTTATGTAAAATATATACAGTCCTGGCTGCAAAGCTGTAAAAATCTGAAAATATAATATGAAACATTCCTCAATCTACTGTATCAGCTTGATGCAATATAAATGCACACATACAGCTGGCACTCTTTTGAAGCCAGATTAGTTCTTTGGCACTAGAGGCATGAGTAAGTGTTGTTGAAAATGAGTAAGGGCTTCTCCAGTGTATCCAGAATGACTACACCATGTGCATTCAGAAAAGTTCAAGGAAGATAAGCTTTGTCAAGTGTTTAATGCTGGAGGGAACGTGTTTCATTCATGTGACTGGGAGTAAGACACCACTCTGTTATTGTGTAGAAATGAGAAAACTAATAATTTATGTTAATTTGTTTACAATGATGGGGAATGACCTCAGTGAGAGAAAAACAAGACCATGGCAACAGAGCTGTTGTAACACTACTCAGAAAACAGATATGAAGGAAATGCAGTAGCTGAAGTTTAATACTGAGTTATGGTTCAGGGTTCTGGGACTTTCTTTTTGCCTCTGTCATTTTCTTGAAAATCATCAGTGGCAAACTAAAAAAAAATAGTTTTTCTGTAAAAGCATTTTATCAGAAATTCACAGCATGTAGTAAAAAGTCAATTTAAGAATGTTATTGTTTGAAAAGAAGGTAGAATAACAATAAAAAAATAAGTGAAAACCAGTGTGTGAGTATCATACTTATTTTCCCCCCAAAAAATGGAGTATGCTAGATGCATACAAATCAAAATAGATGCAAAGAGAAAAAAAAATGCTAAATTGAGTGTTTTATTTTAAATCTTCTCTGAATTTAATTTGACAGTTCTTGATAAACCAAGCAACCCCTAATTGAATCAGATGATGATTGGTTAAACAGCATCTGCAAACCCCAGATTTAGTCCAGGTGTGCCAGCCCAAGGGTTCTATCTGGACCTTAACCAAGCCCTAACCCAATGGCATACACATTTCAATGATTTTGTTCTGTAACCGGCTTAGCTGGGTCT
This sequence comes from Ploceus nigricollis, assembly GCA_013399945.1. NCBI lineage: Eukaryota > Metazoa > Chordata > Aves > Passeriformes > Ploceidae > Ploceus > Ploceus nigricollis. Next base: position 19,104 of record VXBC01001701.1, on the reverse strand, counting down.
AGTCTTCAAAGCTCCATACAGTTATCTCACAACTTATTCTGAAAAGAATCCTAATACTGCCAAATTTACTGAAACTAGCCCTGTGTTTTCTTCCAGACAAGGAAAATCTTCAGAGCAGAAGCATTATCTAAAACTCAATCATTTTTTATTGCTCTTTCCGGAGTCATATTTGAATTGCATTTTCAATCCAGCTTCACATTTCCTCTTACATAATATTTCCTTCCTGTCCTATGTTTGTACTTTACCAAGTAGTTACTGTGAATATAAAACCTAAGTACAGGCAGCTTTGCAGGACCTTGCTTAAGCCCTAAATCACCAGCTATCCTCAACAATGATTCCAACCCTAAATATACCAATTTCTGCTAGTTTCAGACAAAACTTAATGGAGTAAAAACTGTGAACCAAGCCAATGGTAGAATAAAACCCTGATCTAGATGTAGAATTATGCTTCCATTAGAAAAGGGGCAGGGTTATGGCTTGAATTTGGTTTCATAAACCACTGGTCTTGAGAGCGTTAAAAAAAGGAACAAAAAAGTAATGTTGTTTCTTTCTTACTTACCTTGTCACTTCCTCAACTGGTTATGCTATATTTTTATAGCTGATCTTTATTCTTTCTTTCTTAAAATTTACATATTTCCTTTCCCTACTGAATTATGTTTATTTTATACTGTGGGAAGCTCAGAGTCCATAAAGACCACATTCTATGCCAATTTTGAGAGGGAGAAAGATCAAAAATTAATTCCTCCTCGTTATTTTATCATTAATTCTATTTTGGTATAAGCATTTCACCCTCACTTTTATGCAGTTTTTTCAGTCTTTATCTTATTTAGGTATCAGAAAACTCTGCCAACCGTTTGAGAATTTACATGGTGCAAGATTACTTTGCATCAAATGTCATGCAGAATAATGAATTAATGCTGCTTCAAAACTAACTAGAAACATTTTCCTGATGAGAAAACTGTCCTGTAGTGCTGTTACAAGTTCCATTCCCTGACACACTGTAGTAAAAAAAAAGGGAGTAAAAAACAACAACCTCCCCCACAACCCCCCCAAAAGCCAGACCAAAACAAACAAACCAAAGCAACAACAACCATACCCCTCCCCAAAAAACCCCTGGCAATTTTTTGTCTTCATAGTTAAATGAGGAGATTTCCACACCAAACTGACAATTCTATATTCCTTCTTCCAGTCAAGCAGTTCAAAGGCGCAAATTAGGAAAGCTAAAACAGTGGCAGAAGTAAATCTGGCCAAGGACATCAAGGGTAACATAAAAAGATTCTTTATGTAAATCAGTGAGAAGAGAAGGAATAAGGAAAATGTGGGTCCTGGATAGAGGAGTCATGATTAGTTGGGATAGGAAGAAGGCTCAGATACTCAATGTTTTTTTTGCCTCAAACCATTCTATGATTCTATAAATGATAACTTTATTAATGGCTAGGATACTGAAGAAATATAAAAATTTTCATATATTTTATATGCTCAGTAATACATGGTTGACAACTACTAACAGATTATTTAACTAAATTTCACATTTTTATGTGTCAAGCAGAAATATGTATGACATGTATCACATTTTTGTTAAGTAGCTTTGAATAAACTATAAATTACTTTTAAAAAGTAATTTGATTCACTATATTAACAACAAAATTCTACACTAAAGCTTTCCTTCATCTTATGTTTGTAAAAGTTAGTAGATAGATATTGAAAATGGTGTAAAGAAAAGGTTACAGCCACAAAAATTTATACCCTTTGAGTCTGATCACTTTCACAATTTTTTTTTGTGTGTACACTTGGTTTCTGTTATTCTCAGAAATTTGCAAATCCCTGGTGACCTGGTATTTGTCCAGTACTTACTGGAACAGTGATAATCTCTCTATTTTGTTTGGTGCCCTAGCATTTTTTTTTTAATTTCTTTTAAATTTTAATGGGTAGTAACCCGCCAGGGTTTATATTTACTGTTGTTCTCCTTTATGGTCATGTACAGTCTCTTATGTCCAGGAAGCAATTTTCTGTATGAATGAAGTATTTCTTAAAAGTCTGCTGGGAAGTTTTTTCTGTGCAGTATCTGGTACCTAAAGAAAAGGTATGAATCAAAGCTGACTGCTTTTCTACAATGGCATTGCCGTTCTTGTGGGGCTGTGCACTGAAGGGTAAAAGTTTGGATCTCAGATCTGTGAAGCATTAGGTCCCAGTCCCTAGGCATTTACCCACTGAATATGTCTCAGAATTAGGGTCAAAGGTGTCTCAAAGAAGTTGTCTGATGATTTGACTCTAGGGAACAGGACAGATTCTGAAAAAGTCTGTCATGTGCAAAATGTTCTTAAAGAAAACATTTGAGCTCAAAGAATAGTCCTTTGTTTCACTCAGAAGTTTCTGAGGGGTTCTAACAGATACTGGTTGGTATGGGACCAAGAACAAAAGAGCAGTGTTTCAGATGTGTGGTTTGTTTTGTTTATTTTGCTAGTTTGCAGGAATTGGTGGTTGTTTTTGGTTTTTTTTTTTTTTTTTTTAATCCACCAGCAATTTATCCAGTAATTAAGCACATAGATGATAATGGCTTTAAGTAGCTGAAAGGAAGATCAGTGGGGTGGACTCTGTGACACTATTTGTGTAATGGAGAGATGTACCTAAGACTTAGCTCCCTGTGCTCTAAAAAACTATATAAAAGTGGAAGCTCTGATGGAAGTGTCACTAGGAAAGACTTCCTTACTCTATTTTTCTTCTTTGGGTTGAAACTTAGGAGCAAGTAATAGAAGAGTGAGGCAGTGCTCCCAGTGAGCCTGTGCAGAGGGGTGGTGTTACTCTGCTGATAAAAGAACGTGCACACTGCAGGTGCACCTGGGTGTGGCCGGGTCAGGCTGAAGTGTGCTCAGCTCTCTGTGAAAGATGAGCTGTAACTCATCTTTCACAGAGAGACTCTGTGAAAGACTCAACTCTATCATCAAGAGTGCTAGTACGGTTTAAGATGCTTTCTGCGGGAACAACAACAAAGTTTCTTAACTTTATACATATGCCCTGAATACTTTTAGTCTGCTGTGGTTAAGTCTGTGGTAAAATGTAACATCTGAAAGCAGACATGCTTCACAAACTGCTATAGAAAACAGTGAAATACTTGCCCCTTTTTCTCCCTTTCAACTAGCTATTTTCGCTTGTGTTACTTTGTGTTCCCTCCCTTCACTTCTACTTAAATAAATAACGAACTATGCTTTCTATTAATTTATTTATTTACTATTTATTTGGCAAACTGGAATTTTTTTTTTCACTGAAAGATTGGCATAGCAGGCACAAAGTACCTAGAAATCCATCAGTAGTAACTGTGCAAGCCATACAGATCTTTTGTTTGTTTTATTTGAGGTCTTACTGTGGGACTAAGTCTAAGGTTAACAAATTAGTAGTTTTTAGTATTCTGACCACTGTCTGTGTATGCAAAATATGATACCCTATTGCACTCAGGAGAGAGCTCTGATTTTGTAAATTCTTTAATGCTATGCTAGCTTTGATGTAGAACGGTAAATCAAACTGACATACTCAGCAGAAGTTTATTACCATTTGGAAACCAAGTACTTTATTAATGTTAAAATTTATTTTTTTAATTTATTCTTTCCTCTTATTTGACTCAACTGGTCATTCCTCAGCAAAGATGTACATTTCTAAACAGAAGCACTGAAAGTCTCCTGTGGTGGCTCTGGGTGCACCCTGATTTCAAAGATACCCAAAGCCCACAATATTGTAAAAGCAAATACAAAGAAACTTGAGTTTCCAATGTGAAAAGATGGAAAAATAAAGTTGAAAAATCTCTGAGCTGACATGTTTTCTCTTCATCATTAGCAGTACTGTGCTGTCTGTCAACTGAAGAAATCTCAAAGCCCTGGCAGTAGCACTAATTTAATCTGGTGGTAATTTATGTGCCACTCAAGAAGGGGTCTTTTTTTAACATGAAGAAATTACTCTGATTATATAATTGAATGGCAGGGTTCATTACTGGGAAATGCCACCTGTGGAGAAAGATTTGCTCTGAATCCATTTCAGCTATGGAGTTGCAGATTAGTGCAGCATAAGTCGCTCAAGAAGCCATCATGAAAATTATAGATGGAATAGACCCAATAAACTATGTAATCCAATGCCATCAGAGTATGATTGTTCTTTATAATGTATTTTGTATTGCCAGTGCAATATGAAATGGCTCAGATGATGAGTATTTACCTACTTTTATAGGAAATAAATGAAATGACAATATGCTAATGACAGATTCTTATTGTGGCTGCTAGCAAAGTATTATTAACATTAGGATTAGCTAGTGTGTTTTCAGTGTATTGAAGTTTAAGAAGATAAGTTTCAAATATTCTGAATAGTGCATTCTGAACCAAAAGGACAAGGAAATACTCACTGCTGACTCTTTCTATGATAAGTCCACAATATGAAGGGTCTGATCTATATGCAAAAAAGCATCTGTTTCTACCTAAAATGATAATGCACTTTGACTAGAGAAAACAGATACTTTAATTCTTCACATCCCTCTCTGTTACAGAAGTCACCCAAAATTCTGGTTAATAGTCATCTCTAGGTGAAATTAGTCAGAGATTGTTTTTTTACCCTGACTGAAGGTTAAAGTAGGATAATCTGAACAATTATTTCTTCTGTTTAGATTTACACTTTTATTTATCCTGCTGGGTTGAGGAAAATAATCTTCATTACTGTTTAGCACCTTTAGTAAAGATAGTATTGAAAAACAATTATTCAAGTGACATTTATGTATATTTTCTGTTAGGGTAAAAAAATGAGATGTAGAAATATTGTTTTGACAGTTTTTAAATGAAGCATTTCAACCTTTTTTTACACAGCTGTACTTTTCATTTCAATGTGACTGAAATTGAAAAGGCTAGAAAAAAACATTAACTAACTTGGCATTATAAAAACCACTACATTTTTGTTGAACAAAATGCTTCACTCCATTTCAAATACTTTTCCCATTTGAAATAACAGAAAACTTCCCAAAATACTTGTTTGTTAAGTTTCTTTCACTTTGTATATATCCTCAGCTATTTCAGTTCAACGCAAAATGAGCTGATTTTTAGGTCTCCAGTAATTTTAGCCAGACTGTAAAACCCATTGAGAGGCCAATGGTATAAGTAATTTTATTTTAACCTTTAACATGTTTCATAAAATTATTATCTCAAGTCATGCTGCTTGTCTCACTCTGAACTGAGGAAAAATGTGATCTATTTTTCTACCGTAGAGCTTTTGTTGAAGTTTCATAACTCTAAGGTAGTAATCATTCAAGCCCTGCTATTAGATTAATACTAACTGCACATTTTACAGGTTGCAAAATGGAGTCAGAAGAAAGCAGTAGTCCATGAGAGATCAATTATATCTTATCTTTGCATAGTGTGAATATTCCCCTTAATTTCTGCAGCTTCTCATTGCACATGTGAAAAGAAAGGGTATGAATTTAAAGTTACAAACCAGCATAGAGCAAAGACAGTAATAGAGGTCAGGTCTCTTAAGTCTTGTTGGTTTTAAATAATAGATCAAACTGTAAAATAAACTTTATTTTAAATCATGTCACAATAGACAGCTTGATGGTATGAGTCATTAATAAAAGGTCAGAGTCACTTTTTATAATTATCTATTGGAAAACTTAAGTGTATTTCGAATAAATTTGTTAAAATTATGAGGTATACAGCCTCAAAACTTGAGAAAAACTAAGTCAGGAAAGCACAATAGTAATGAGATCCAGTACCAAAAAAAGCCTGGCACTTCAAAGACAATTAGATTTTCTATCTTTTTTAACCTAGAGGCAAAAAACAATTCAGCTGTCACTCTTAGAATGGCTTATAGTAACACTCATTTTGAAAACTCATTCTTTTTTTTATTTTCCAGTATTAATAAAATTTCAAAAGTGAAGGAGAGACACGGAAGATAATTCATCTGAATAATTCTTCTAAAGTGTTTCATAACTTTTTTTCTTTTTTAATGAAAGGCTTTGAAGCAAATTTGAGGCTATGAAGTCCAAACACTGTCTCCAGTCTGCCAGTGATTTGTTTACTACTAGAAAAATACTATTCTTATTTTTTGTTCTATGTGGTAAAAGCATATATTGCTACTCATGACTGATTGTAATGATTTAATGCACATAACTTCAGCTATCAAGAATAATTGGTGCAATCTAAAATGTCAGCCCAGTGGAAAAATTTATGACCAGGTGCTTCAAATGTAAAATAATGGGCCAAAATCAACTTCTCTGCCAAATGAACTCCCCTCCCTGACATTATCTGAGAACTTTTTAATCATCTGCAAAGGAAGTTATTGAGCTGTCTCCAAAACATTGCTAATTAGTCTAGAAAAGTGCTAGACTCTCACACATCTCAGATGGGCTGTTAGAATTAAGGTCATTGGCACTCCCCCAGATAAAACAAGCTCTTGGAGCACTCCTGGTTCCTAGAATATATAGCTCAATACAGCAGTGGGCAGCACAGGTACCTGAATGAGGTGCTCTAAGAAACAGCATGGCTACTAATGAGATTCTATAGCTCTGGCAATATACACTTAAAAGGGATGCTTAAAGCTTTAGGTGTCTTCACAGTAAAAAGAATGGTGCCTTGAAAAGAATGTTACTTACTTGGAACATACAAAAATACCCTCAAACGTACAGAGAAGATGGGTGTATGTATACAAAAATAAAAAATCATTAGTCCAAAGAGGGTTCGTCTGGCAAATTTTTACAGTATTGTATTAGTTTGATAGGGCCATCTTCCCATAGTAATTCTCATTATGCAAGACCATCATTTAAAAACTATAAATACATTTTAATGCTTCAGACACTTCCTAGACCTGAAAAGCCTTGGTCTGGTTATTAAACAGATGTGACATCAGCTCCAGATGCTGGAATCTAGGCTTGGCTCTCTGTTTCCTACTTGAAGGGGCAATGGGAATGAAAGTCTGAGACAGAGAAAGAATGGGAAGGAAGTTTATCATAAATTGAAAAGACTGGCAAATTTCTGTGAGAATTTGTTCCCTTGCATTTATGACCTTAAGCTAATGGCATTATCAATTTTAATGACATTTTGATTAACTATCATTAGATTTTTTTTTTTTTTATTTAGGGTTTCTTATTATGCAGGTTCTGGTAAAAATAAATGAAAAAATTATAATATCTGAGGATTCCTTGTGGGAGATTGACTTCCAGTTTTTTAAAAATTATGTTGCTGAAACAGCACATGCTGAAGCTTAAACTGTAGAAATTACTTATCAAAGTTGTTGTGTTTCACCTTTGAGCATAGTAATGGAATAGTTAGAATTATGTGAGAGCAGTGAAATAGAATCCAGATCTGGAAAGGCCAGTTACCTCATAGAGATGATCTGAACACAGAGTAAGCCCTTTAAGTGATTTTGGAGGAGCTACTTGCCTGCTGAGATTAAAGATAAAGCAGAACAAGAGTGTTTAATGGCTTGAATGGAAAGTTTTCCGACTTGATCTAGTTCCAAATCACTATCTACCACTCACCCTGAATACTGCCTCTCCCAGCAAAAGTCAACAACAGCATTGCTTCCAAATATGACATCATTTTCTCTATTCAGAAATCCTATTTTTAGTTATTTATTTGATGTCAATGGAGATAACAGAAATTCTCTTTGCCTAGTAGATATCTTTACAAAAAAAACCCCAAAGCCACAATAAAGCAAAACATCAAAAAAAGGAAAGATTAGTTAAATATATCTCCAAGATGCTGCTCCACCTCATCGTCTTCCTGCATGTGTTTATTCTTTCTCCATTGTTTCTTAAGTATCAGTTTTCTAGCTCCTTAGAAAAGGTTTCCTCGAGAAGTAAAAAATGCCCTTTGAGGAAAGTATAATATTTTTGTTTATATTTAAAATTTATAAATAGCTATGAGCATTTATAAATATCTATGTCTATGTGTCTGTCAAAGTGAAAAAAAGAATCAATAAAAGTTCTTTCAGATGACTATTTTTGTACTTTATTTGTATTGCCCTACATCAGTAGTACTTCAGAATTCTATATATATCTACATATACATATATACATTCATATAAAACTAGAATGATTTTCTAATTGTTTTAATTCTGGAAGAGATTCGTTGCTGCAGTCTTGCCTCCTGTATAAGTTTCCCCACTTCTAATGTAATTAATTTAATCTGTTATTTGTCAAATTCAACTTGGAGGCTGGTGTAGTTCTTAAATATTTTTAATTCTTTGTATTAATCTTTAGTAAGTTTGAAGGTTGTTTTTGAACTCTCTGGGAGTGTTCCCCAGATCAAAATGAAATACCTAGCTGTCACTTACCTAGGTCTACTGAGGGCTGCGTGGTTTGTCCCATAGCAGAGGCCAGATGTGAGCAGAGGCTGTTAAGAAACTAGCAGCTGATGATGTTCCCAGCACACTTTTTGGGCAAGATCCCAAAGACTGGCAGATTTGGAATCATTCAGAAAAGGTTCCCACCATTTTCCCCTAATACCTTTTTCACCCTTCTCCTAGGCACATTGACCTTTTCATCCACCACTTCAAGACACCTCACAGTTCAGTTATGTAAGTCTATCTCACTAAACTAATTCCTCAACGTTGCATGGCTCTCACCACTCCATCTCTACTCTGCTGTCTGATTTTGGCTGGAGACTATTTCAAATGCAGAGGGGAAAAAACCCCAAAACCTTTAGTCCATCTTTGGCCTGCACATATTGTAAAAATTACCTAAGAAATACAGTTTGTCAATTAGATGATATAATATTAGCTCCCCACTGTAAGCCTCATGAAACCTCACCCTGTTGCTCTAACAAAGGTAAAACCATAATCAGTCCTACAAAGACTAGGCATTTCCTTAATCAATGTATTCATTAAGTAGGGCATTTTCCCTTGATCAGAAAGAGAAGGCTGAACTTCTTTTTCTCCATGAGCATAACAGCAATTAGAGATCCTCCTGTTCTCTGGACCTTACTTTCCCATTACAAGGCTTTATTCTTTGAAATCCTTATCTCAGAACATGAGCAGGATATAATTGGAGATGGAGAGAGAGAGAGCCTTCAATCAGTGGTGGCAACAAAATAAAACAATGCCTTCCAAACTGCTTCAAAAATACACAGGAAACATACTTCACGATCTTTGCTCTTCTCCTGACTGATACAATGCAATAAGACAGGAACAGCAGGTCCTGTTAAACATATGTTTTCAAAGACTTTTAATGGAAACATTTCATTCTATCCACATAGTGTTAAGTGAGAACTTTCATGAAAAAGTAATGGGAACTAAAGCTGTAGTCAGATCTAGGTCAGGAATCAGCCTCTGATGAATGAGTCTCTGTAGGCTTTCACAAGCACTAGAAGACTAAAGTTCATGTATGTATTGGGATCAGGCAACTTTTATAGACAGATAACTTGTTAAGGATGCAAAGATGCACTGAATTGAAGCATAGTTTTAGGGATGAGTTCACTGAGTGGTGATATGTTTTGAAAGTCTTGGACCTAATCTGTAAATTGCATATTTTCAGGTTTCACCCATTACTGAATATTCATCTGCAATCTAAATATTGAGGGATTTGATCTACTTTTGTTTGCAATTGAAGAAGAAAAATATTGCAGGTGTCAGGTGTAGATGTGAGTTAAAGAACAGTATGTGAAGCTCCTTATGAAAAAAAATTAAGAAAATTATTATTGCTTTCTTGCCTCAGTTTCTGTTTCTCAAAAGTTCCCTGTCTCAAAGTAATCCTGTTTCTTTGATCCCTAGAAATCATCTGATAGGAGTCACCGCTGTTTTCTTACTGTGCACTTCACCACATCTAAAGTGCAGCATTTAGGCAGCAGGAATGTTTTAGCACAAACAAGATCCTACAGTGTGGGAGCCACGTGGAGCCGCCAAACCCATCTCCTTCTCATGACCTTAAAAGGATGTCAAGAACTTCAAATAGATGAGATGTTGCTGCAGCCTTTTCAGGAAGAGCACTGGCTTCATATGCCCCCCAAGGGCAGGTATGAATTGTATCTTTGTAAAACTCAGGTGACTGTTCTGAAATGTTTGGCTTCACAGAACTACAGTGAAAGCAAGTCATACTCTGCATGTGTATGTGTGGAATGTAAGCAGAGATGTGTCCTTCAGTTTGCTGCTGGGCTTACATTCCTCAGGCAGAATAAATATACAGGTACTGTGGTTTGTACAGCCTTCATTGAGGGACAGAAGGGAACAGTCAAAAAGTACTGTTCTTTCATCTGCACTGAAATGACTATAACTTATTTATTTGCATTAGGTCAAGGAAGGAGGTTGATTTCTAAAGTGCTAACCTCATCTCACAAATTAGCAGACGGCTTAGTCCCCCCTTTACTTGGCAAAGGATATGTATGCACATGTAAAGTGCTGACTTGCTGTCTTACAATGATCACAAGGATATGGTGTCAGATTCATATAAAAAGTAAAAGACTTTAAATTTTTTGTGAAAGAGTCTGTGGCATTTTGAAGGATGAGGAAATCACAGGAAGGGACAGGCAGAGGATAATGGCAGATTGATAAATATTTGTGTTTAAAAGCACAAAATCACAATTTTAATATCAGATATGCTTTTTTTTCTATGTATACTACATCATATTGTTGCTTTAGTAAATACTAAAGGATAGTTCATCTTAGGATTTTCAACTTGGATGTAATTTGAAAGTTATTTCTTTTTAATATTTTATAATTCATGCCAGTTGAACTTGACTGCACAAATATTTACTGAAAACTGAAACAAAAAAAAAGGCAAATTCTTAAGTGAAAAACTTATATACTGAAATATTTGTAGCATAATCTTTTTACTGTCACCTCCTTCAGCTGATTTTTGTGCATATCTAAAGCACCTCTATAGCTGTGTAAAGAATTTTGCTAAATTCATCTGGGATTGCATCAGGATTTTAGTTCTTATCCTGCAAGCCTGTGAGTAACTTTCTTTTTAATTTGGAACATTGAAGTGTTTTTAAAAAATTAGTTAGGACTTGTGTATATGTTTTTAACAAACCCTCTACTACAAGTCTGTGTACAGCAGCAGACTGACTTCCTGTCTCTCAGATTGAGGCCCTCAAACAGTGCCACTAGTGAAATCACTGCTCAACAGCTGCTGGCAGGAAGTTCTGAATATCAACTTTAATTAAAAACTTTATAAATAAACAGTGTCAAGGTTATGCACTTAGTGAACAATTCTATGACATCTGGATAAAAAAATAGTGCATTTTTTTTTTCATATAGAAGTCCTAAGAACCTGCAATATTTTTGACACAACCAGCAATGCTAGTACTTTCCAAACTAGTAAATTCCACCAAGACTCTTTCATATACGACAATGACCAATACTTTAACGACGTACTTATGGAAGTTATTTCCAAGAGCACTATAAAATGTATTGCTGTCTATCAATGATGATTTGAGATGAAAAGGCTTGGAGGACAGAGGCTTTACAACAGAAAGAATCTACTGAAAGGACTAGAAAGCTCTGGGGCTTACACCACTGCAATCAGCTGGTTTTTTCCCCCACATGATTCATTCACCAGGTACATTGCAGTCAATGGCTCTGCAAACAGCATGTGGATCTTGGAGTCTCAGTGCAAAGCTACCTGAAGTGAGAGAGCACCACCTGAGGAACCCAGAGCAATGGTAGCTTTTGAAACTCTTCCCATGCATATGACATACATATACCTTCAGATGGAGGCCTTGCAGTAAAATCATCTGTAATTCTTACAATCCCATTATTCCTTTTCTGTGGTATTGAGAATTTTTGCAGCTGTAGTTACTGTCTCGGACTTTGTCTCCAGATTTGAATCTAAGACAGCAATTAATAACTATAAGGAAAAAAATCCACAAATTCTACCTAACATAGGCATATATGGCTCAGAAGAGCCAAACTGATTAAAAAACAATCTTACAATACCATGTAAAGTATACAAAGGTTAGCTCTATCACAGATTGGTGTTGATCTGTGGAAACCTGGATGACCTGTAAGTCCACGTATCTCTATTTGTTTCTAATTTCTCATTTAAATTATTGCAGGGAACAGAAAAGCATAATATAAAAATATTTGAAAATCTGTTTTGGTTGGGTTTTATCTTTTTTTCTTTTTTTCTTTTTTCTTTTTTTATTTTTTTCTGTAGTGGTATAAGAAACTAGAGTATAAGAGAACACATTTGAAAATATTGGGTAATCAGCAATTTTGTGCATGATACCATTAATTTCTAAATTATCTGATTGGAGAATTAATGCCAATGTATTATTTAGTGACACAAAGAAGAAAGGTATCTGTCTGTATCAAATAACCTTTGTAAGTCAATGGAAATCCTATAAACCAAACAAAAAGGAAATCTATCAATAATTAGATCCCAGGTTTCAAAACAGGGATACTTTGTGGTTAGCATATACTTTTGGGAATTCAGTAGAGGAATGGGGCTTGGATATAAAAACCTATGAAGCTGATATGGCTAGGCTGATAGAATTGTTTGATTCCCACTGAAAGAGGCAGTCTCATCTGTTTTCACTCTGCTTTGCCCACTGTCCTTTCTAAACCTTAGACAAGCAGTCATTTTGGCATGTGTCTGATCTCTGCCAGGCCAATTCAACTCAGAAAATATTGACTCTTCATGTTTTTATGATACTCTGCCAAATTGTGGAGTAGTGTCTGCTTAGTGAGAAGCCAGAGGAGTGCTTGAGCTGGTGGGTATTGATGGCCAGGAGCGGGGGCGGGCTCTGCAGTTGAGAGACCTTTCTGACAGCAGTTGGACATTAGGTCAGCACATCAATCCTGTTTAAACATGGTTGTAGGTGTAAATTTAGCCATACTGGTTCCTTCTGCACAGTCAGTCTTTACTGAAACCAGAATTACTTTGATGCATTTTTCTGTCTTTTTGTTTGTAGCTTAAGATTTTATTGATTATTTTTTGTCATTCGCACCAAGAGCTCTCAGGCTCTTTGAGGTTGCTCCAGACCTCCAGCATGCACCAATTCATTACTTGGTATTGCAAGGAATTACATCAGACCTGAGAAAGGAATTATATCAAGCCTGAATGTTGGCCAGTGTCAAGGAGTGCATAGTTTTTAATGGTTTTAAGAGATGCAGTGTTTCTTGCTTTGCCATAAGGGCATTAATGAAGTATCAGAAATCTCTACTCTCCAGTAGGACTAAGGCCTCAGTAAAACACCAGCTGGAAATATATTTTTGCTTTGTGACTTCAGGACTGAGCCTGAGAGAGCTATAAATCAGCAGTGTCAGCTTAGTAACAGCTGTAGGAGGTTGAGAGTTGAGAATTATGTTCTTCCTTGGTCATATTCCTTCCGGGACTATGAATAAAAATGGCCTTTGGTGCCAGTTTATGCTAGCAAATTAGTTCATCACCAAGTTGTTTTCACTCTCTGAGGACTGATTCTGGGGCCCAGAGTCCAGAGCAGTGTGTTTGCTCTGTCTGCTTCTAGTGAATGTACTCCAAACTCCACGCATTTGAGGCGGGTACTTTGTGAAAGCTTTCCCCTGCCGCAGAAACTAATACAGCTGACTCTTTGATGGAGCAGTGAACAGGATCCTACTGTACCTCACACATCTGCTGCAGGTACACTTGCCTCTTCTCACAGCCCATCAGTCTACTTTGGTTAACCTAATAAATCCTAGAGAAACCTTCCTTTGCACATTTTGTTTGTAGTGTAATGCCTATGTCTTTGATAGTAATCTCCAGGCAAACATCTATATTCTCAGTGTCAGACAATGAATTGCTTTTCACACATTTGTGAACATTTTTCCTCTAGGTTAATATTGCATAAACAGTTTCTTTTTTTAGTTACCTGACAAGACTTTTTAGTCAGCAGTGATCTTCATATCTATTTTTAAATTCTTTTAAAACTAAATTCTATTCAATTGTGAACAGATGTCATATTGATCTTTTAATTGCTTTTCACTTAACTACAAATAATTTCATAACAGTTTTCAGATGCTGGTTTTTGAATACTTTTCTTTCCCTCCTTCATTGTCAAAACATTAAAAAAGTGTTCTGAATCTTTAGCTTCAACTGTATTACTTTCCATATATTCCTCTGTCTGCTGAAAGCATTATTGTCTCTTGGTATTTATCACCCTGAGAGCAGTGTTATACACAGATGTTCCATTTCTAAACCACACACATATATACACAGAAAATCTGTGAAAGAAGGAAACTAAGATATATCTTTGTATAAGGTGTAGAAGCGTAAGTACTTCTCATGCAGCCAATTTGGATGAGCAAGGTGTGACTCTGGAACACAGTGACAAGCATCTGGAAAACTCAATGTATTTTTTATGCAGATTTTTCAATCTTTTCAAAGACCTTGCTATACAACCTCAGAGCATAAACCTGTTCTCATGCTTCCTAAGAAAATATAATTTTTCTGTGTCAAAGCTTCCTTTGCCTTAACTGAAATATATGAAAAAAAAATCAGATAAAGACTTGTTTCACCAATGTTTTCAGTAGCAGATTGTGTTACTTTCATTCTTCATGCACCTTGTAGTCAGTAGAGACTGAGGTAAGATATTAGGCTGACCAAAGTTAGGCTTGCCTCCTGCTAGTATCCAGATATACTACTGATTTTGAGGCAAGCAAATTTTATAAATCTGTGACAGACTTTTCAAGGCATTGACTATTTTAATTGAAAGATCACTAGGAGCTGTTTGACTGTGAACCTCTGCTCTTGAGAGTGAAAATGAGTGTTGTCACAGTAAATCAGACATATGCTGAATCAGTAAAACTGAGGCTTTTTATGTTTTTAAAGTTTGGCAGGTTCTCAAGGAGTCTATAGATTTGTGACATTAAGGTGTCACACACTCCCCTCTTCTTCCTGTCCATTGTAAAATGTTAGCATTCTCATCATATGTGTGAAAGGAAACACAAGGATGAAAAAAGCTGTAAGGTGGGCTGGACATTCTTGGCACTAACTTCACCTGTGTACTTCAAAAACAAAACTCAGAATCTCACATTATCGGTCTTCAGAGACATAATGACATGTCTTGTCTTCTCACAGTAGTTTTTATCATATTGCAATTAACATCAGTGGGAATTTTGCTGTAGACCCAAGGTAAGGTGTAGCCACATCCTCACAGAGCAGAGTCTGTGTAGTGACATTCATGGAATGCACATCTCATTGTGTGCTACATGGGCAGCAGGAGGGCTGTATCACTCTTCCCTTCTCCTCCTCCACGTGCTTCTCCAAATTCAGTCGTACAACCCATTGCAAAAGTCCCAGTATGAGCACTTAGGCAAATTATTTGTAAGAACAGTGTGGCAGTGCCGTTCTGAGCTGAAACAGAAAGTTTTCACACAAAACACAAAGTGGAGAGAGAATAGAGGAAGAAGGAAAAGGAAGAAAATTCAGGGAAAAATGTGAAAATGTTTTGGTTTGATTTTGAAAAGAATTTTCATTTCTGAGTTTTTGTGAACATTTCTTTTTCTAATCTTTACCACTCATGTCAAGAAATAATATAATAAAATATGTTATGATACATATGAGCTTAAATTTTTGTGAGAGTAATTTAACTTTAAATTTGACCTTTTTTCATGATATAGCTGAAATGAAAAACAACTTTTTTCATTTTCTTTTGCATTCATTACACCAGGTCTATCTTTAGCAAAAAATGATAACACACACCCTTAAAAAAATCACAGGAATTTTTAAAATTAATTTTAACAGCTGGTGTGTTGTTAATTAGAAATATTATAGTCCAATAAGCATTCATAATTTGAATGTCTCACAAATTAATTTGTGTATCAACTCACACTTTATTTATAAGGTTTATATTAATTTGGAATTAATTTCATTACATGAACTATTGACTTCCTGTAGTCATTACTGAACAGTTCTGAAGGTCACAAATAATTTAGTAAGAAGTAAAAAAAAAAAATCATCTTAAGCAGCAGATTTTTTTATCTGCTTGGTAAAATTTACAAAAATAAATTGGAGGAGACAAATGTGATTATTCCCCACATTCAAAATTGAGTAATGCCATTTACCCAATTAGCGGATAAACTGGGCAACAGAGAAAACCAAATTTATGCATGTATGAAAGTACTATTTAAGGTTTTTAAAATAGAGTGAAAAGGGGAGAGCACAGATTCTATAAAACAAAATTTTGTAATAAAAACCAGGGAATTCAGTAGAAGATAATCTCATCTATGCTTTATTCAAATAACTGTAATAGTTTTTACTGGTACTTACTCATTCTTGACATAACAGTGAATCTGAACCTGGCTGTCTGCTTTGTATTCTGGACGGAAACATGAGACTTTCCATATTTTGATTGAGAGTGTGGATAGACTACTAGATGACCTTGTCTCCATGAGCTGTGGAAATACCTATCTAGAATTTATATTTTTGCCCTTCCTCAAGCAGTTGAATTTTTGGGGAGATAGGTTTTTATGCTTCAAAACAGAAAGATGCCTGTAAGCTAATATGTACATTAAACAGCTAAAAAAACCCAAACAAACAAACCAAAAAACCAACCAACCAAAAAAAAAAAAAAACCCACAAAAAAAACCAAACCAAACCAAACCAAACCAAAAAACCAAAAAAAAAAAAAAAAAAAAACCCCAAAACCCCCTCTAAAAGCTCAGTATTTTGATTCCAATTTAGTCTGTAATCACCTTATTACTTGGTCCATTATCTTCCTAATGTTGAAAATACCAACTTTTTCCATGCTATGTCTTCACTGAAAAGTTGTTAGAAACCACTAGTACAAATTTGATTCTGCTTTTCTTAAAATACACCTCAAATTCCATAACAATACTTTGTGGTATATCCAATCAGGTGAGCAGGAAGTTAACATTGAGATGAAGATGTTACTTCATTTTTCCAATTTATAGCAAAGTCATATTTCTTGAGACTTCTGCAAATTCTTGAGCTTTTCCATAATTTTCAGCTAATTTTTAAAGATTAGACATATTGATTCACAGATTTGTTAGCAAAAATGTTAACAGTAAAAAAAAGAAATTTCAAAAGTAATCTTATCTCCTCTCCAAGTTACCATTTGTACATCCAGTATAGATATTACTAATTTAGTTACAGTTTTGCAGAGTATTTTTTTCTACCCAGAATAACCCAGATGCTTCAAGTCAGATATTAATCTCCATCATACTTTTATCTGCATTCAGCTGGAGATAGAGAGTATGTCCATTTTCTGGGACAATATCCTTTGCCTCTCCACTACTTGAATAGCATGTTATTTTAGAATACATGTATATGCTGATCTTCCCTGAAATTTCCGTTGTATCACACTGCATTTTCCACAAATTATTACTTTTTCTTAAAGTCAGTTAGCTGCAGTATTATTTTGTTTACTTCAGCTAAATGTAGCATGTGGAACATATGGCAAAGAAGAAGATGCCATGTAAAGTCTTGGGCAGCTTCTGTTCAAAATTCAGCTCTGCTTTCCATTCCAGTCTTGCTTTTCTCCACTCCTTTCTTATTCTGTGGAACTTTCTAAAACAACTTAGATGTTAAAAAAGCAATAATGTTAAAAAAGCAATAATAAAAATTAAAAAAAAATGACAAGGTTGTATAAGGTCCAAGAAAGAAAAAGAAGGGTGAAAAATTAGAAACAGATTAATGGCAGCAAGAAGAATGGAACTGTAATAGAAGGAGTAAAACACAGCATTAGTCATGTCTTCCTGTTGTGTAATACTTGCCTATTTTGTGTATGAACTGATGCCCTTGCCCTTTGCAGCAATGTTTCAAATATAAACCCCATCAATTTGGATGGATTCTATTTGGACTTGCAAATTATGTTACTGGAGATCATTCTTCTGTTTTCCTTGGTTTCACTTTGCTGTTTCTGAAAGATGCATAGAGACTCCCATGTGCAATCTTCCAGCTAAAATCGAAGACAGCCCAAAAGATGCAATAAAGCTTTGCTGAGCAATTCCTGTTCTCGCAATTACAGTGCATTTTCATTAAATGGATCTCCTGAGACAACTTCTCCAGGTGCAAGATTGCTGTAGGTTTGTGGCTCTCAAAGGTGCTGAAATTCTATACCACTTTATTATCCTCTACATCATACTATTTCATACAGCTCTTCTGTCTTGCATATTCCAACAAAACCTGACCAAGTGAGAAGTTGCCACTTTAGCAAGAATGCCAGCCACACACACAAAAATGTACAGCTTACAGTTTTGAGACATTGAAATATTCTTATTATGAAAATTCCAATACAAAAGTACTATCCTTTTAGGGAAAACTACTTTTCCTGCAGAAACAATGAGGTATCATACCTAGTATATACCACAAATTAAGAAGTTTTACTGACCTCTGGAAAAAACCCAAACAAAACCCAAAACTTTTCTGAAAATATGGAGTTTGGAACACACCATGAACAGTAAAATTAAAAGGTTTGCTTTATAAACACTTTTAAGATATGTGCAGAGTTTAGCAATACCTATTTAAGAACAAGAATATTAAGAAGGTGTAGACAAGAATAATGAGTGTGTTGTGTTTCAGAGGAGAAAGAAAGGTTTTCTTATTAGTGGACAGCAGAAAAGTTCAAAACTAAGAATGAGTAAGAATAAATGCTCATAATTTCATAACATTACTGTTAGGCAATGCAAGAGATATTACACTCTAATGGCATCCTAGGATAGTCAGTTCTGGACATACATTTCTTTCTACACTGTTGAAAAGGTGTTCAACTTCTTCTGTAAGTGAAAGATTCAGATTTTTGTTCAGTACCTGTCTTAGGTATCACAACCTTTGACATGTAATTGGGATTTTTTTTATTTAGTTAGTTTTATAATCATGAGTCTTTGCTTATCTTTTGGGTACATTAATGTTTCCATATTAGGCTCAGTGTTTTTGTGACAGCTTGCCAAATATTTGACTTTCTCGTGTTGGCTTGATCTTGTGTCCTTTATAAAATTTTACATTCTCCCAAAGTGCAATATGCCGTTTTTTACACTGTGCTTCTTGTGGAAGTTAAGCTTCTTTATCAATGCACCATTGAAGAGCAATGTATGTTGGTAACTTTTATATATTATCTATTTACTTTATTTGCTTTACTTTTTTCCCCAGAAAAAGCATCAGAATTTTTCTTCAGCAAATATTGATTATGAATAATATTAGTATGATTAACATAATTAATA
>VXBC01001699.1:56802-89552 GCA_013399945.1 Ploceus nigricollis | reverse complement strand
CCCTTCCACTTTCTGTGTGTATAAAAGTCTTCTCCACGTGGGTGATGATTGTCTTGGATCCACCATGAGCTGAATAAACCACCTATGTTCAACTCCCAAGACCCGGGCTGCTGTTCTACCTGTCCCTGCGCCGAGGCATCGATAACTGGGACCCGCAGAGCTCGTAAGGGGGCACGTTGCACTCCATTCAGTGTCACCTCACCTGCAGCACCCTGGGGTGCGGAAGTACCCCAGGACATCGCTACACAGATCTGGTAGATGGCTTCTGTATTTCACCATGGACTATGCTCTGCTACCATTTTCAAGACCCAGATCCCATGAAACAGTCTTGCCTCATAAAGACTTTCATGTGTTTTGCCACCTCAAAGGGCTTTACTCTTGGAGAATCTCTTTTCAGTCTAGTCATAGTATTTGACAACAGGCTTAAGTCATCCCCACATAACCCAGAACAGGCCACGCAACTCAGAACAACTGGAAACGAGATGTGTTCCAGTGCTTCACACTGACAGAAGACTTACCACTCCCCTCCAGCAAGCCCAAGCCAGCACAACACATACAGTGCAAGACTAAATGGCCACCCCAATGTGATAGAGTTCTTGCCACACAAAAACACTGACCTGCACCACTGCACATGCTCATGCTGTGCAGTCAGAACATAGCTTGCTGCTGTGCCATTAAACACCTCCAACAGACAGTAAGCACTTTGTTTGTATGGTGTTTTTCTACAGAACCCAATGGAAATGGCCTGAACACTGCAGCTGCCAGGCCAAAATTAACCAAGAAGAGGATGCTACTACTGAGAGAGTTTCCAGCCTTGTCTCCTTCCTCTTCTCCCAGAACTACTGCTGTTACTTCTCGCATCAGATGACAGAAGTATTCTGGGGTAAAGCCTAATTCTCAGTACAAGACCACTTTCCAGGTGACACAGTTCTGCAATAGTGCACAGCATTATCAGGATACAGCTGCTGATCGGTCAATGCCATAAAGCACCATTACTCTATCTTCTTTGATCTCAGATAATGAGGGTAGTACTACCCAGCAGAGTGGGACACCAACACCTCCACTCTGCTTCTACTTGTGTTTTCCTCTGTCCAAGACCTCCGTGGTGTGAACAGGCCCAGTTTCAATACATCAATGGCTGTTGGCACTGCAGGATTCACTCTGATGTAACAAAGCAATGATGAAAATCTGGTATCAGCCAACACCCAGCTTCAGCAGAAAAACAACAAAATTTGTTTAGCAACTACAGCAATTTATTATTGGTACAGTCTTACAGGTAACTTCTCTAAAGCTGGCTGAAGTGCTTAAAATGTGGCCTGTCATCATGGAAAGTATCAATTCTGGGAGGGAGGGATGGCAGAGAAGATAACCCATCCAATACTGGTGGGATTGCTTCATCCAGAAGGGGGGAACAGTAGTAGGAGCTTTCAGAGCTGAATATCCTTTTGCTCCCCAGCCTCACAAGCCACCTCTGCAGTGGACATGAGTGGTTGTGCCTGTAAGTGTGACACCATATGGTGTCACAGTCACAGCTGCACCAGGTGGAGGGACCCTTCACTTTCACAGCCCTAAGAACAGTGTATCAGAAACACCAGAACAGCAAAGGCTTCTGCAAAGATATAATGAAATTATATGAAAAGTTAGAGTTCAGAGTCCACAGGGATTCCTTGGCTTCTGGTTACTGCAGAAGATGCAGCTTCCACTGCAGATTTTTATTGAATTTTGGTGGAGTCAGTACTTCTGGATCTGAAAGACAAATGGAACAAGTGTCAGAACAGGGGGTAATAGCAATATAGTTTCTTCAAGAGCTGTCAAGTACTTTGTTCACTTTTCTTACATCAAAGGATGCTGAGAAATCTCTTGACATCTATAATTTCCCTGTAGTGACTGATCACCAGCCTGCACAGGAGAGTGTCCTCAGAAGATCTGCTTTCACCAGGAAACGTGTGGGCACACCAAGTCCCCTCTCAATTGTTAAGTGTTACTGTTCAGAATGAGGAGGCACAGGCACAAAGCCACAACCATTAGTGACACAAAGCAGAACTCCATTCATTCACCTGTCACTGGCCCATCATGCACCACAGTGAGCTGGCTCCTTCTGGAGTGAGTAAGAGACACAAGGTTTTTTCTGAACCCAGCCCTGGCAAGTGGCAATAGACAGGTTGCATCTATAGATTCAATAGAGGATCTCCCCAGGCAATTTCAGGACTAGAAGGGAAAGAGAATGTAGGACTAGGGGAAAGAGGGAACACTGAGGAGTTGGGACCACCCTTTGCTAGGTCTCTCAGCTCTAATTTTGTATTCACTGCAAGGACTTTGAGATGGCAAAGTCACATGACAGACTGTAGCCTGGTCTGATCAAGGGCCTGGCCTGACTGCCAAAGCCAGAGAGAAAAATTCAGCAGGTAAGTTACAAGAAGAATTATCTAACACATTCCTTAAGAAATCAGATTTTCAATTCCCTCACAACAGACTGACATTACACACACAGGAACTCAGAAGCAGTTGAGGTATTTTAGCACAGAAGACAGTTTTAAGCTGAAACAGTTTTAGAACACAAATTCAGAGCAAAATAAACTTTGTTAAGAAAGCTGCTCACTTGCCACAAGGCAGGATGGTACACCATAAAGAAAAGCAAGGAACTACCACAGTTGAGTAACTGGTACAACTGTTGGCAGGTAGCAGTGCTTGGAAAGCCTCCAAGCCCATTAACCTCCCTGACATTTCACACCCAAACTTAATTCAGACCCTCAACTAACCTTGTACAACAGGAGGCATCATCCTCTTTTGCTGATAAGCAGCCATAATGCTGTTTGCAGTTGAATTGGGTCCCAAGACCTGTAAGAAGAAATAGCCATGTTCCAACCTGGACAACACAAGGCACAAGCAGGGATACCCTCAAAGGAAACTCTGCTACGATTGTCCAAAACCAGGAGACCTCACAGTACAAAGCGAACAGGATCAAAGGGTAATCAGTGTGATCAAAGCCCAGTAACGTCTCAGAAAAGTTAACCCAGAGGCAGAAGGAGAAAACTGCTTTCACACAGCTTTTCATGACACAGAACTCTTACCCAGCACCTACTTCTACACAGCACCATAAATGTCATGACTCAGCAGGACTGACTTCATTACAGCACCATCAATATTTAAAGTTCATCTGGGAGTCTCTGTTCCCTGTCACACAGAACAATTTTAATCTGTCTTTAAGAGTCCTGCTAATCAGCAGTTAGGGGGAAGATACTGGGGAACATTTTATGTTCACCATAAATGCTCAGAAACCACTTATTAGAAATAAAGACTTTTTTACTCTGGAAGGGAACTAACTAAAGCCCTTATGATTTCCTTATTCTGCATTAAGCTGAGGCTTAGAAGCCTGACATAACCCTTCTTTATGTAATTTACTCCTTATGATATATGGTTCAGACTTAATTGACCACTCCAGTAGCTTTTCACCTCACAAGACCTACTCTACTCCAGTACACTTCTACCATTCGGCCTAGAAAAGAAGGGAGTGTTCCCATATTCTACATATTGCTTAAAATGGAGCTTACAAAAACAAATCACCACTAGGACAAGGCAACACAAGCCTCAGAAGACCTCATCACATCCAATGTGGCATTCAGTGCAGGGGACACAGTAGGCTACACATGTTGTACCCATCTAGAGTGTATTGACTCGGCAGGTCCTG
This sequence comes from Ploceus nigricollis, assembly GCA_013399945.1. Classification (NCBI taxonomy): domain Eukaryota; kingdom Metazoa; phylum Chordata; class Aves; order Passeriformes; family Ploceidae; genus Ploceus; species Ploceus nigricollis. Next base: position 85,864 of record VXBC01001699.1, on the reverse strand, counting down.
CTCAGAATATCTACTCAGCCTCTAACAGAAAAAACCCCAGATTCTGAAAGCCATGGAAGGATTCTAGGCTCTCTGCTGGAGAATGCAAAATACTGCTAAACACTTGATACTGTCTAGTGAGAGTGATAGGTATTGTGGACGAGCACAGACCAGGCTGACAGAGCTCTGTTGCAGGTCTGGAGTCCAGATTTCTGGGACTGAGGTCTCCATCAACTGCAAAACCTCTTCTAGGACTTGCTGCAGTGCCCCAGCTTGCTCATCATAACCAAAGAACACAAGCTGCTTCAGAAGGATGTGTATGTCTCCTGCAGGAGGGAACAGAAGCAATAAAATAGCAATCAACACAGGTATACTAAAGAAACAGCTGCATTTTTTTGCTATCAGGACACAGGAAAGAGAGCAGCAACTCAGAATTGGTTTTGTTCCTACTAAGCCCCTACAGCGTCCAAGAACAAAAACAAGACAAACCTGTAGTGGCACTGAGAAGGCTTCTTTTCTCTGCTCCCAACTTCAAATGCAGAGAGTTCATGTTATTCTGAGCACAGAGGCAGATTAACTAAACTAAGGTCCAACACAGATAGCTGTATGGACCAGGCAGCTTTTCTCTACAGCATATGCAGTAAGAACAAGAGGGGGCACACTACCTTGGCTGTCCTCTTCCTCACAAGCTGCAGCATGGATTAAGATCACCAATTGTCCTACCTTTCACAGTCTCAACAGCACGAACACTCTCTCCCAGGACTTCCAGAAGGGCAATATCCTCAAAAGGACTCCCCTCCTTCAGGCTGTATCTCTTACGCTCCGCTTTGCGTCGGTTCTTTGAGGATCGCCTGAAAGGAGCACGTTCAGTTACAGTGTGCACAACAGGATTAGCTGTTAACAGGGTTAAGTCTGAAGGAACATCAACAGTGTGCATGAAACTTGTCACTCAAGTCCTTGCATTCTCCAGTGACAGAGGACTGCATGTAACCTTAGGTGCTCTGACAATGTTTTTAGTGCTATTCAACCAATATCCTTAGTGGTCTGAAACACAAGACAGGAGTCAGGCTGTTTCTCTGCTCCAAAAAGGACTGCCTCGTGTTCCAGCAACGTTATACAACACAAAGCAGTAGTCACTATCAGGCGAAGCTGAAGTCCACTTAAAACACTAGTGGCCAGGGTCTGTGTTTGGCTGTGAACATTTTAATTTCTGCCATCCCCAGAGCCTGTTCAGCTCCTAACCACGATCACAGGAAAGCAACTTCTTTCACAGACCAGACCTACTTGCATAATGTTCCCAAGTGATCCGCACACTCTGATGCTGAATACTAAGGCTGCATTCTCCTTCTGTTTACGTCTGGTCCACAAGGAAAAAACGTGTCTAAGAAGTCCACATTTCCCCCACAACTGTATTCTTCCACAATTCAGCCAGGGAATTCAGAAGTGGTCCTGTTACACACACTACCCCACACTGCAGCTCATACTCTTGAGAGCACTCAAAAACAATGCACAAAACCACTGTGGGAAGACACTGGTATGAGATTTAGTAGCAAGACCCACGCACCAAGCGCGAAACCCGGGCCAAAGAACACAAGACATGTGCACAAGCTGTTAATGTTTGTGAGGTTCTGCCTGTATTCTGTGTCTAGCATTCTACAAACCAGCCATTCTGGCCACATGCCCAATATCCATGGGAGCCAGAACCCACCGAGAGTCTGTGTTATCAGTTCCTCTGCTGTTCCTGTTGCACTAGTAGCTTCTGGCTTTTTCTGCTCTTTCCCTTCCAATGAGAGTTAAAATAACCATGAAATGCCTGTAATTAAAGCAGCTACAAGGCACACACAGCTGCAAGGAGGAGCATACCAAACATGAGCAAGCTAACCTCCTAAATGCTGATGTCAGAACATCACTACCTGATTTGAAGGCAGATACCTACGCTGATATTCTTGAATTGCTGTGTGTGTATTTGCTGTTCATGTCACTGGCTGTCACAACACTGCTGGTTTCAGAGAAAAGCTCCAATTCTGGGCAATTTGGCACTTCATAATCTGCAAAACATGGTAACAACTGTCACAGTATGGAAGAAGGTCAGAATTATTTCAAGCTTTCTGATTGATCTATGTGGATTGCTGGGCAGAATCATTCTACCTGCTGGTGTTCTGGAGTCTTATGGCTCCCAACCCCACTGAGCCAGCACACAAGAGGAAACAGTAATTGTGATAACAGCACTGCTCCTTTGCCCTGGTGGGGATCGTGATACTGAACAGCACAGTCAGAGGGATGACGATCTCAGTGCAGCAGATCTGGACTACGACACAGCATTCTGCTTTCAGAGAAATTCCCTGAGCCTGTGTCATCTGGCAGGTGAATATGCCTATAGGTACTTGGCACTAAGGACATGCTGAGCACTGTCTCACCCACCCAAGCTGGTACTGTGGAGACAATGCTGTGTCATTTTGAAGAGCTTTCAGTTGCATTTTCATTGCGTGAAAGCTGTGACCCAAGGAAGAGCTGAAAATACAAGAGTAACCGCACTCCAGGTATGGAGTGAGGAGGGGTTGAGAAGGGTGCTGTTTTACTGCTGTGGATCCCACTGGAGCTAATGGAGAGCACAACTCCATCAGAGCAAACAGAAAAATGATCACAGTTACTTATGCAGGAGAAAATCACATGCACTTCAATACCAACCCTGCAGGTTCTCACAGGCCTTCTCCTTCAGCTCTCGCACCACTTGTAAGCGACTCTTATGGCGAAGAAATGCTGTTTTCTGGGAATCTAGGAAGATCAGCTGACTTTTCTGAGCTGATCATTAAGAAAATCAAAACATAAACATTTGTGCAAGAGAAACAGAAAAACATTTTTTACACAAACACAGCCTTCAACAAGCTCAGAAAAAAATCCCTCAACTCATAAAGCATGAAAAGGAAGAACAAGCTATAGTAATAAAAGATTCCTCCTGTGCAGAAGGGAGAATAAAGCTATCAAATAATATTTTATTTCCAAAATACTCATCAAAGCTTACAGGACAGATAGCCATTTTCCTGGTCCATACCTCTGCTGCCACATGTGCTTTGGAAAAAGGACTGTTCTGCTTGTTCATGGACATGCAGACACAGACCTCTTTGCAGCTTTTGACTGTGAGGTCTGGAAAAGCTCCAAAGGTGCCTGACTAAGCTAAAAAGATCCCATGACACTGCAGGGCTTCAAGATGCACTGAGGACAGCCAAGTGCAGCTAAATGAGCAACATCAATTAGGTGGAAGCAAAGTATCCTTCCATACACCTTCCAGTACTCGAATCTTGTGACTTCCCACAGACCCAGGAAAGATCTTCTTTAGCCTCTACAGCACAGAGAAATCTTAGATTCTTACACAGACTTACCTTCTAAAATAGCAGGTTTCAAGTTGGTTTCCAAGATATCCAGTCTACCATACTTGTGAATCTGGAACAGGGAAAGAGAAGGTATCATCCAACCCACATCATATCCCTCTGTTTTTGCACTCTGAAGATGTATTTCCACTTCTGTTCTTGTGGTTTGAAATGTCTTACCAGTCTCAAAGCCTCTTCCCAAAGAGTCCCTTCTAAGAGCAGGAGAATAGCCTCTTCATAGTCCTAGAAGGAAAGAGCAACCATGGGCTGCTGCTTCTGTTAGTAATACATGTTCAGGGAGAAGCTGTTCAGACGCGTATTTCTATGCAGAAGTATCACAGTCAAGAGAGGAAAACACTACTATGCCAGCTACTTTGAGGTGTTGACATAAAAACCCAAACAAGCAAACAAAAACCACAAACCAACTCAGCAAAACTATGTTACTTCTCCCACCCTAAGGGGAAATCCCTCTGGAACTCTGTCTTCCTTATTTCAGCCCTCATGTTTTGGCTCTCTGAGGCAAAAGATTTTCATACCAAAGCATGGGAGGCTTCATGAGTGGAAAAACTCAGGGACACAGCATTTATCCCCACCCTGCTCACTGCATCACCCAGGCCTGCTCTGCCCTCCCCAAGGGGGCCCATGGCACAGACTGTTTTGCTGTCAGCATGCATGGAATCACACGTGGTGCAGGAGAACAGAGAAAACACGGATGCTGTATCTGACTGACAGATACTGGGCAGTCCTGGGCCACAGGCAGGAGGGTGATGACATTACCTGAGTGTACTGCTCCAGAAGTATGGCTGCCACTGCATACTTTCTCTGTTCAACTAGTTTTCCTACAAGAAAAAGTGGAGTTTCAGCTTTTCAGAAACAGCTGGATTTTGTGCCAAAAAACTATGAAGTAGAGGAAAAATCCCACTCACTGAGACACTTTTTATTTGCTCACATATGTACTCAGTTGCTAAATTACAGCTGTAATTTAAAAAGGGCACCATAAAAAAGCATTAAAGGCATGAAGGATTTAAATCACATTAAGTGACAAAAAAAGCAAATACTGGAGTATCGAACTCTGGAAGACTAGACTTCCAGAAGCCATACTCCCTCTGTGTTAAGGGGCCCTTCATAAACTCTGCCTCTGAGTAATGATTCTCTTGCTGAAATAGATGAAATTTCTCTTGCTGAAATATACACCAGGTCCACAAAACACCTCATGTCTGACATGTGCTAGAGAGTACAAATTCTGTGACCAGCTACCTTCTCCTTAGGACAACACAGCTCTATGTACCAGCTAGTCCTAGCTGCTAGCTGGCTTCAAGGAGAAAACAAGATGCAGCTACAAATTATCCAATAGCCTTTAAGGTTAGTGAATAGGCAGAATAGGCACAGCACTTGCACCAGTTAATGTCTAGAGGCCTCAGTTATGTCAGACACTTCAGCGCACGTCCATTCCTTGGGGTTAACTAATGAGGCAATTTGGAAGAGCAGTCTGGCAACCAGCTGCAAGGGAACAATGCAAGAAGCAGTTAGCACTGGGCAGCCAAGGGCATAGTTTGCTTGGCAGCTCCTGTGTTGCCTACCAATTCAGCTTCAGCATCTTTTGGTTCCTTTGAGAAACAAAGGTCATGTGCAAATGCGCAAACCTTGGGGAAACATGGGATCTTTGTTCTCATTTAAGTAAAGCGCTGCTGAATACTGGAGTTTTCACTGAATGTTAGGAAAACTTGAAGTGAACCAAAAATAACAGCAGCCACTCTGCTCTGCACATTTACATCTCTTCAAGGCCCACCTGCCATGCTCCGTGCCAGGCTGGACAGCTTATCCTTTGCGTAACCAAGCCGTGATGCCATGCACAGGGCTTGTTGCCAGCTGCCACTGCTCTGGAAAGCATCAAGTGCTTTTGCAAAGATGCCAGCACGAGCAAATATCAATGCAGCCTGTTCATACAGCTGCTTCTGAATCAAATATTCCCCATATGCATCACTGATATCCTGAAAGACAGGGACAAAAAAAAAGAAAAAAAAGAAAAGTCAGTAGCAGTCCTCCATTAGTAAAAATTACGGGACCATCAATAAAAGCTTCTTACCCACCTTCTGGAAAGAGTTTCCAGGCATGAAGTTTCTACCCCATTTCAAACTATATCAAGCCAAGGGCTGATGATCAGCACATGGATACACTTTACAGAGCTACAGCAAGTGACACAGGGAGGCACCTGACTCTCCAAACCAAATGCTGGGTAAATGAGATACTGCAGGAAACCAGACCCTTCCTCCCCACCCGCATGAGCAGTTTTTGTTAGAATGTCTCTCTGAACCAACCCACTTTAGGAAACAAACACTGGCACAAGGGAACATGCAAGCCCTGTAACTCTATAGGCACAAGTTACTCAAAGCTCACTATCTCCACGAAGAAGGTCCAAGTGGATTTCACTGGAAGGATACATGGGGAATAATAAAATACTCCCAAGGAGTCATTCAGAAGCAGACCTCCCTCATGAATAAAGACTCCTTTCTGCTTTCACTGTGCTGCAAATAGACTGATTTTCTCTATTTCCCCTCTCACTCAGCTCCTCCTTGTACAAAGGCTTGTGTGTTGTGTATTTACAGTATTTACATTAGATTATATTAAATGCATTTACATTTTATCTCAGCCTTGGACAAACTGAAGTTCTTCAGTAACACTGAAACCAATAAGGGACACTATGTACTAGGAAACAGCACATCTAAAAGTGTCCAAGTTCTTCAGCACTTTTCAGAAAAGTTTAAGGATAACAAATTGTCCCCACACAATCTGCAAGCCACATAGAGGTCAAAACAGGGAGAAGTCTTCCTGAGGTTACGGGTATTATTTAGCACACTACAAGATAGTGCAGCAGAAGAAACAGGACTTCCAGGTGCTCTCTGAGTAACAGGATCAAAGAAATAACAACCATCGATGACCAAGTTGCACAGGGTTAGTGCTGAGAGTCATTCCAGCTGTTATCTCTGAAGAGGGTCTCAGAAAACACTGGAAGAGCAATGACCTATAGAACTTGAACACATGCAGCTGCAGTTTCATTCCTGCCCTCATGCAAGGTGCTGAAGAGATCCAAACACATGCGTAAGGGAATATAAACCTTTGACGCTGCACTGTCACGAGCTTACGCACCTTGTACTCCTGAGTGCTAGAGGGGTACAGCTTCAAGGCCTCAGAATACAGATTCTGGTCCTTCACCAAGTTCAGAAACTCAGAGAATTGTTCAGGACCTGCAGAAATAATTTACTTTTTGTAAAAATTAAAAAGGAAGCACATGGCCCTCCTGGCTCCCAGAAAGTCTGGGTTCACAACATGAAGAAGCAACTAGAGGTGCCTGCGTGGAAGACCACCCATTCTCCTACTGTAAAATCAAAGCGTTTGCTTCCTTGAGGTTTTGCCAGAGATATTAACCAGGCACAACTGACTTGAACAGGAACAAAACAAGACTTCATGGTGCTTCATGAACACAAAGGAGTAAACATTTCTTTTTTCCCACGCCAAGTTACAGTACAAAAAGCAAGTAACAGAAGTTCACCACGCATTACCAGACGGGAAGATGGTCTTGTGCAATCTTTCTCCTTCTTTAGCTATTTCCCTTAAAGGCTCTCCAAAATGGAAATGTTACACTGCAGAAACCCTCCTTAGGACACTTACCACATTTGCTGAGGTGGGCAAGAGCTTTTGTGTATCGCTTCAAATATCTGTCTATTGTATATCGCTGATAATTGGTTTCCATCTTCCGGAGGGTATTTAAGAAGGGCAAGTATTCTTTTGGGTCCTGCAAAGAACAATAAAAACTGCAATTGAGCTAATCTGCTAAAAATCCTTATTTGCCCCCATCTCTACCAACAGACAGTCCCATATTTGAAAAAATACGACAATACACTAAAAAAGGCTTTTTGTCCTCCAAATGTAAGCCATCTTAAAGAATCAATTTGTGCATATACTCTTGCCAGAAATTACCAGGCTCCCACACGGACTTTAGTAGTATCTAAAGGCTGCTAACATTTAAAATTCAAGCCTGTGTGTCATACCAAATGTTGTTTTCTATTATCTATGATTATGTATAAATTTGCAGCCATAGAGTTGATCAAGTTCCCCATACCAAGGGTCATAAAACCTGTTAACATGAATAGGGTGTTCTAACTGATGGGCAGTAGAATTTGCTGTAACATTAGGAAACTCTGAAAATGCAGATGGACATTTCACTTCAGAGATTTCACATTAAATCCACATGAAGACACAGGCTATTATCATGGAAACCACTAAATAAGCAACAATAAAGAGTACAGAACTGAGAATGGAAGGCATGCAGTCACAAAACTTCAGATACCAATCCCTCTCTTCCTCAGAGCTACTTTGCCCTGCTGCTCTAGAAGAGCACTATTTCATCTTGAACACAAATAAATTTCCAAAGCTGTGTTCAGGAAGAACCAAAGGATGCAGAGACATGACATTTGACCAGCATCATTCCAAGCACACACAGGACTTCTGAGCAACTGGAATCCTGCCTGGGTAGAGAGCCATTACGAAGAAAACATGCAGGCTGATCTGCAAACTACAAAGAACCTTTGAGAAAGTAGAAAAATAAGTTCCTTAGTTGGAACTATAAGCCAAGACCTTTTGAGACTTTTCTGCCACCATGATGACTAAATCAAAGTCATATGTCCCCAAGGAATAATCATACAATTCATTGACATCCACAAGGAAAAGCAGGTACTTTAGTGCTTCTTCTGCAGTCACGGCTTGGACATCTGGCGTAATGCTTTCTGCAACAAGATAAAGCAGCATATGACCTGTTACACCACCAGCAGTGGAGCCCTGCTGTGAGGAAAGGATGCATCACCAAGCACAACCTTGGCATCAGAGACGGACCATGAGACTAACAGCTTGCTCTATCTTGCAGAAGGGTTACTTTGCCTTTACTGGGCAACTTCAAGGACCATCCCAAGCATAGCAGTGAGTGTGCAACTGTGATGGACTTGAAGGATCAGCACAGAATAAAGGCAAAGTTTGCTAGTCTGGGATACCAGAATCCAGAATAGGAACTTCCTATTCCATGCTGGGAGAACTAGAGCTCCAAGTGGAAAGTGAAAACAGGTCCAACTCTGGAGTATCTGCCAGCAGACCTAGTCAAAAGGGTGAGCTGAGGGTGTATACAGCAGCCCATCTTAGCTGATACGCTGCTGTACCTAAACACACAGCTGGTTTCAAGTCCATTTCTGGTTTTTGGCTTGCTCCATAAACAGCAACCTTAAAATAATTTTCTCGGTGAACCCTGCTAATGATCAAAGTGTTGAAGAACACATCCAGTGCAGTATCTCAGGGTGCAGCTGCACTGGGAGCTGCAGGTTGAGCTTTGGGTGGCGAGAGCTCCAGTTTGAACTGTCAACCCCTTGCATAACAAAGGGGACAGAGACCTGTGAGACACTGACACACAGTAGGAGCTGAGGACCGCTAGATTTTTGCAGGGATAGACTGCAAATGTATAAAAGTTGTCACAGACCCAGGGATTCCTTTGTTCAGGGTCCCTCCTCAGAGGTACCAGCTGGAGCTGCTATTTTGTTACTTAGTTATTGCACTAAAACTAAATTATATTAAGGATCAGGATGGCTCAGACTCCGCTACGGGAAACCTGAGGTGGAGCTGGTAAGGAATCCTGGTCTGAATGTGAGTGTGGGGAATGTAGCTGTGGGGGGTGGTCCCAGCTCAGGTAGTGCAAATATGACTGCCAGTGTGGCTCCTGGATGGTCAGATGGGGAAGTTTCTCCCTTAACAGTTTTGGTTGGACAGACAGATTTCCTTAATCTCCTGCAAACCACCCATTTTCAAAACTTTTGAGTTTCTGATACAAAACCTCGAAGATCATGAATCTTCTGGAGAGCAATTTCCAGCTCTGGAGGACTTTTCTTCACATGTGCTGTCAGTATCGATAAGCAGTATCTGAAGAAAAGAGAAGAAGTGAACGAGAAAGTGAGAAGGCAGAAACACAGCTTATTCCTTTTTTAGCACAGTTTCTGCAAGTTCTAGTTTATGTCTCAGTAAAAAAAATAAAAATGAAACTGCTCAGGCACTTTGATCCTCCTAGAGGAAGGCAGCAAACATAGGAAAAGAAGAGAATATACCAGAAAAGTTCTTCTACTCAGCATGTCTTCCCAAACATGTTACAAAGCTAGAGGTGTCTTTTGAGGAGAATGAGCTTCCTTTACCATGCCAGCCAGCATGATGAAGGAACTCTCTCTGAGAAAGTTCAGATAGCTGGACACAGTTTTCCAAATGAAATCTGGCATAAAAATAGCCTTTTTTTAAAAAAGGACAGCTTTCTAGGTGTTATTTATACTACCATACATCTCACATTTATTATTTCAAAATAGCTTTCCCAGCCAAGCAAATGCATTGTTTTCTGAAATAGTTTGCTGGAAAGTGTCTAAATTCTCAGGGCACAGCAGCTACTCACCACCTGTCGCTCCCCTCTCCACTGTTTAACATTAAGCTGTCAATAGTTTAGCACCATTTCACCAGGCACTGTTATTATCCTATTTTCCAAGTTTTTATCTTTGTCTGGTGCTGACTCATCCAAGGAGGATGGTTACCAAAAAGGCAATCAATCAGAAAAATGGAGCTGATCACTTACAAAGTAATTCAGTGTCAAATGGAACAGCTGATACCTTTCCAAAGGGCCAGCTGCTTCAAACAGTCAGCAACTCACCAAGATGAAAATCTTGCTCAGTTCTCCATTCCCACATAGACTGATCCTAAATTGAGTGTATCTTCTAAACCTTTATAAGCATCCTGCATCTATTATTTTAATTCTCGTAGTAAAATGTTGGTATGCTATCTGTGGAATTATTAGATGTTATCAGCACAGCGTGCTCAGCAGAAGCAAGGCATGGTATAGCTAATTTTGCGGAGCACAAGCTCACCTCAGAGAACCTAGAGCCAAATAACTGATGTCAAGGACAGCTTTGCTTCCTGCCAATAACTTACTAGAAATCTCTCTAATAGTTCGTTCACCTACAGTAAGAAAGTGCTCACTTTTGAGGGTCAATGTGTTCCATGGCAACTCTCATCACGTCACATATGAGGTTTACTTTTTTCTGATCAGGATGCTGGTGTGGCTGGCTGTTACTGCTACCATTCAGAGATGGGTACATACTCTTAGTGAAATCTTCTTCTCTGCATAAAAACAGGTAATGTGAATAAGAGCATTGTCCGCCACATAGCCCAGAACAAAGACAATAAGGTTAAGGAACTCAAATGCATGCAGAAAATAACTACTCATTAATTGCCATGCTAACAGGAAGCTCTTCAAAAATCTGTCAGTCGAAACTGATTGTCAGCCAAGACAAGCATTAAAAAAAAAACCTAAAACTGGTCAAACAATTACTTCAGTAGCACCAAAATATCAGAAGACAAGATTTACAAGATACAGCTGTCTTCCACTAAATCCACTGTGAATATATCCACTGAAAAATTCAGAAAAATAAGCCATTTGTTGTCATTTCTGGTCAGGTCAAGACTGAAAATCAAACCAAACACCTAAGTGACAGCACCAGTTCCCACACAATTATTGACTTTAATAAGCTTTGAGAAGTCCTGAAACTACCATCACTGAAAAGCCTCATCACTGAGCCTTTAAGAAAGAAGTCAGGGGACTTGGTTTGAGGATCCAAGCAAGTGCATATCTTGGCCTCAGACCAGATATGCACTGCCACCTTGCTCCTCTTTATGAGGGAACAAAACTTTCTCTGTTCTCATTTACTGCTCTACAGCAAACCCGCAGAGAAGTCAAAGCACTCAGATAATGTATTAATTACTTGCTACAAAAATCTAATGGCTGCCTGCAAACTGGAATTTCCAACAAGACACACTATCCCAGAAACTACCAAGCCAACTCAAGCCTTTATGACTCAACATGCCAGATTTTTGATTCCTTGCATCCACACTGAAGAGTTGCCACTATTTTGACAAAATAATGTACCACCACTGATTACATGCATACTTCCATTTGCAGACTAATACTTACTTCAGTTCTGTGAAAAACAAGTTGATATAGTTCACAGAATCTATTTGCCTGATAAAGGTTTCTGTGTTTTCCAGAAATACCTGAAATGAACAAGAGTATTACCATTGGTATTCTGAACAGTAAGAACATGTACGTCAAGTATAAGAATAAATTCAGAGACCTTGTCTGAAAGTACAGGATGAAGGAAATGCTAAATCGGATCTGTCTGTACGATGATGTTGCAGCGCAGAACAGCCATCACTGCTGAAAGCAGAAATGACAGCACCACCTACACTTTTGAGTGCACTGAACAGTGCACTGTTCAGTGGATTCCAGGGTAGATTAGTACGGCAAACAACACAAGAGAGCTGGGCAGACTTGCCTTGGGATTGTGGTCGTAGAGAAGATTGAGGTTGATTCGCAGCTTCCTCATACACTGAAAAGCTTCCCTGAACATAAGCCTGGAAGAATGAGTCAAGCAGGACAGTTTACTTAGTGAATAAGATGCAAACAAAGGCAACTGACTAGAGCTAAACACAGAACCAGTGGGATGAGAACAGCCTACACAATAAGCTGTGTAGACAACCTTCCAGAAAAATGTGCAAGGTCAGTAATGTTCATTGCTGACCTTTGCAGTGGGACACACCAGCTTGCAAGGTTGATGAAGCAATACAGAACTTAGATTATTTTTATCTCCATTAAAAGAGTGTTAAATTTTGTATCAATTTCCCTTTCAGAAAATTTCAATGTAAATGAATTCAGTAAAAAATCGAAAACAGCCAGCTAAATCCTAAAGTGATGGAGATGTCTGGAGAACGGAGCAGATGAAGATTTCTTCCACCCATGCAATTTCAGTGCACAGAGATGAAGATTTCTCCCACCCACACAATTTTCAGCCCTTCAGTGGTGAAGTGAGAAGTACCTGGCACAGCTGAAAGCTAGACTTCTAGGTGGTCACCCTAGAAACAGTTTTGTTCCCTCTAACAAGGTCAATTCCTCTGAGTTTAGCCTCCCTCTCTTTTCCAGGTCAGTCAGCCTCTAACAGCTCAGACTGGAGGAGGGAGGACAAGAATACACTAGCACCATTTACCTGTCTAGCCATTTCCGAATCTGGACAAGAACCAGAGCACGATGGTGAATGGTCTCCAGATTTCCTCTTGGCATCTATAACAGAAGATCCACAAAATTACTTACTTTAGTTACTCTACCTACATTGTGGGAAAAGTGAGGACTGGCCAATTTCTTAGGCCTTTCTGCTACTTGCAAGTGCATGGGCCTGGTTGTGCACTTCAGAGGACATGCAATTTCAACAACTGTGGAAAAATACCTGAACATTCTCTCAGTCCAGAAACATTCCTTCCTTAGAAGATTGGACTCTACCTAACCAGGCATGACCCAGAGCAACCTGATCAAGTTTTCATGTTAGCCCTGCTCTGAGGAGGATGCTGGGTTCCACACCTCCAAAGGTGCCTCTCAAATTACATCCTTCTCCATTCTGTGAATCTCTGGTAGTTTTGAAGAGTGAGCTCAGCAAAAAACTAAGTGCCAAGGCTAATGGAGGGCTGCTAGTAAATACTAGGAAGTGAGTCTTGAGACTCATGGTGAGAGGCCACAATATGTAGCACTACACTACCTCAGCCATTAGGAACTTGCATAGTCCTTCTCAGTTCTACACATACCTATCTGCCTCTACTGAACCTAACTCCCAAAGGCATGCTCAAAATCCCTCTGCATCCACCCGGGCAGCTGGAAATTTGGGAGGTGCTGTGCTGTAGCACTGTAGGGCACCAGCTTTGTAGCACTGCCTACACTGTTTGCAGGTTGGCCAGGTGCCCATTGTGACAGGCCCCTGCACATCCTGATAGCAGGTCAGCAGACACAGGCAGAGCACTGACCTGCAGCACCACCTTTGTGTCCTGGGGAACGACGGTGACGATACGTGAACCTCGCTCCACCTTGCGCAGGGTCTCGCTGTTGGGTGCAGCAGCACTGCTCAGGCTAGCCTGGAGGGCTGAAGACAATATTTATCAGCATACACGGCACATGCAGCACAGTGTCCCATTTAGGACCTCCCATGTTGTAGGAGCCAGGCAAGGTAGCACTGGACCAACCAAGCCATCAGTACAACAGTGATCTTTAACAGTTCCTGACAGGATGAGAACTTGCTGATTGCTGATCACTGCCGAACCTGTACACAAAGCAGAGCTGTGTCTTCTGCACAACAGGATGACAAAGCTCAACAGACCAGGTAAGAGTAGCACTGAAGGATGCAAAATGACCAGTAAGTTGTTGTCCTGCTTTTACTAAAGTCATCACACTTCTCATAGCCAGACACCACCAGAAACTCTTTCTAGAGTGATCCTCTCCCTCCCACGCACCCTCAAATAGCACATAGACTTCTTCTTTTGAACATGGAGGGAAGGAAGAGAATGCAGGGCTAGGCTGTTGGAAACAGTGTAAGGGTCAACTACAGCACAAATTCTCTTCCCTGTGAAAAACACGTGATATATAGTCAATTCCCTGAGCTCCTTGCTCTCTGGTAGATTTCTGAAAGCAGCTCTCTTATTCTCATCTCTTTAACATTTACTTTGGGGAACCCAAATACAACAGGTTTGGATGAGAAAAATGGGGACATCTTGTGTTTCCAAGACAAATGCTACGAGTTAGCAACAGACAGCCAGTGCTGGTATTTACCCTTCACTGACAAGTTCTTCAAGCAGAAGCACTGACAGGTGTGCGAGTTGGTTGTCACCAACAAAAACTCATTGTATGTTGCGAATGATGTGATGTTAGAAGCAACCTGTAAAAAAATGAAGTTTATCAAAGTTTAGACCAGAATACAGAAGCTGCCTTTGGCAGAAGGGCATGAAATGAGGGGCAAGAGCTCTGTACCTCAGTATCATTAACAAAAAACCGGCATCGATCCGTGAGGCCCAAGATCACCTCCTGTAATTAAAATAATGACAACTATGAGGTATCAGCATCACAACCTCCAGTCTTTCACAACACTGACAAGCACTAGATTGAAGTACCTTACAATGAGGTAACAAGTACCTCATGTGAATTACTTAGACAAGCCAGACAGCAAGTCATCCAACCTCTCTTCCAGGAGGACTTAAACTTGCACATGTTTAAACACTGCTGGCTGAAAATCCAGCTTGAAAATCCAGCTTGGCCTACCCTGTAACTGCACAGTCACAAAATGGAAACAGAAACCATGCTAGAAACCTAGGCTCTTCTATTCAGCAGCACTCAGTCTAGGATACCAGAGGAAAAGCTCCACTACAGAGCAGAGCAAAGCAGCTTCCTACAGCTGGATGCACACTGAAGGAAGGAAACCCCTGAAATACCAGCAAAACAGCTGGTCATTCTTTAAGCTGTTGTAACTATGAAGAAACCATCTCCAACAGGAAAAAGCAGTAGCAGGACATCTGCAGTAACTCAGTGCAGCCATATTTGCTAATAGGTTATGTTCAAATAAAACCAAGCAAAACAGTCCTTTTAAAAAGAGTGTGGTAGTAACTGCTAGAAATTTCCAATCTGAATTTTCTCACTCTTTAATGAAATTATTTGTTGTATTCATAGAATGGGGTCATGGGGTGTTAACTGCAATCCACCAGAAAGGCTCTAGAAGGCAAGGGAAGATAAGCTCTCAGCTCTGCAAAGGGCCTTATGAAGAACATCATGAACAAGTATCACTGGGCCCTGGGCAGAAGACCATGGTGTACTTTTGGCACAGAGAACGACTGAGTAGGGAATTTAATCTGGTTGCAGTCTCACTTACTTCACCACTGATCCTCGTGATGGAAGTCTGCACACAACGGTAGGGGAACTGAACAGCAGAGTTACTGCTACTCCACCAGGGCTCAAGGACTGGAGTAGAAGCCTCTAATGAGCAAAGAAGATCTAATTGTTTTCCAGCCAATCAAAAACTCAGACATTAAAACCACATGACACATATCTTAAGAAAACCAGAACTGGGAATATCTGAAAGAGGGGAGGAATGCTGGCACAGAAATCCATGACACAGTGGACAAGAAGGTGGTAACTTCAGGGACTCAGTAGTGCCTTTATTCCACTGTGGAATGAGAGAGAAGATCTATGGATGTGGCAGTCAGTCAGCACTGAACTTTGTATGTGCATATTTGTGTTAACATACGCATGTGTATATATATAAAGTTACCTTTAACTGAATTCTAACACAAATCACTAATGTCATTTAGCCCACTTCTGGGAGGAGAGGAAATATAAAAGCAGCACCAACTACACAGCAAGAGTCACTCAAGTCCCTGAAAGTCAAATCATCTCATTAAACCTTTTAAGAAATACGTAATAACTACACCTAAGACCAGGTACTTTAACAGGGCCCAGCTTACCCCATAGGTATTTTAGGATCCGTCTATCAGTCAGCTGCAGAGCTACAGTTTTGGTAACTGGGCTGCAGTACAGGCTGATCACTTCTCCATCTACAGGCACTGACAACCTGATGCAAGACAGAGGAAATACGGAACGTCTGTCACAGCAGATACACTCAAGAGCAGATACCTCGTCACCGCCTTTCTTCTAGCCAGATGAAAAGATGCACATCTCCAGCATGGACATACTTTGTTCATGTAAGCATCTTCTGCAGTCTTCTCACACCTATGTCAGCTGACAGTAGCACTGCAGAGCACCAGCAACTCCAACCAACAGGCATCTGCCTAACTGTGCTGGTCACTGTCTGCACTGCAGCACTCTGCAAACACACCCCTCTTTTTCTGTTCTACAGTTCACATGCAAATCATTCTGTCTTTGCCGGGTGAGTGCTGCAAAAAGCAGCTCTCCCGATCTCTTTGGGAACCATATTTCTGCACCCCAGGTGGCTTTCTTTTGTGTCTGGTTTTAGCACAACTGGACCCACAAAGACCAGCAAGTGAGGAGAAGGAGAAGGAGGAGGAGAGCAATTTCGATGGCTACTGGTCCCCTTCTGGACCTTGTAATGCTGGGCAAAGGACGGAGGAATTCAGTGTCATGTGCCATCCCATCTCCCCCAAGGGCCTCGAATTCCAAGGAACAGAGCTATCGGGTACTGATACAGGCATGCTCAGTG
Source organism: Ploceus nigricollis (assembly GCA_013399945.1). NCBI lineage: Eukaryota > Metazoa > Chordata > Aves > Passeriformes > Ploceidae > Ploceus > Ploceus nigricollis. Next base: position 69,408 of record VXBC01001699.1, on the reverse strand, counting down.
TGCACCCTTGCCAGGCTGGGTGTAGGCATTAGGACTACAGGCAAGTGCTGACCAGTAGGCAGCTTCATGAGCTGTTCTCCCGTCAGAAGAGAGCCAAATTTCTTAACCCATGGCCGCCGGGCTAGTAAGAGACTTAATTCCTTCTAAGCACTGTCCAGAAGCGTTCTCAGACTTCAGCCACAACTGACAGATCTCTAGTACCGTAAATTCAGGCACTCTTCTTCAGCTCCAGCCACGTGAGGCACTGCAGTCAGATGATGAAGGACAGACTGAGCAGCATGCTGACCTTGACCAACAACCAGGAAGCTGTCATCTGGCAGCCAGGTGAGAAATCGGAGCCCCAGAGGATTCATCACTTCACTGCTGCTGCTGCTTACATCAACTCTGTCACAAAATAGGAGAAGTTGGGACACAAATAGAACCTGATTTCAGTAGGCTACCTCACTAAAGAGGCAGAGGACTTCCTAGGCACAGCCTGGCTGTTTAAATACACAGCATGGCTGGGAGGGTTCCAGTGCAGAAACACAGATACCCAAAGCATGAATCGTGCCACAGGCTGAGCTGGAGATAAAGGATGAGACCTAGGAAGCTCCCTCTGTTTTCCCTAGGTAGTACTGCTTCCATGCCAACTACCTCTAGGAACAAACAGAGAGCATGGTGGGATTTTTAACCTCATCACTGTCTCTCCTATGCAAGCAGCTCTGTTGCTCTGTGTTGTGATCATGGGCCTGGGCACTGCACCATCATTCCTTTGTGCACCAGGCACAGGAAGGCACAGGAAGAGATATCTCACTGCTGTCATTAACAGTCACTGGTTCTGATAGATTGAGACCTCAGTAAAGGGCATTTCTCATCACTAGTTGCAGACACAGTGTCAACAAAATGAAATCATGTTATCTGATAGGCTCTTAAAAATCTTGAGAAAAGTGGTAAGAGCTGTGACCTCTAAAGCATCCAGTCAGGTACAACCCTCTTCTCCCCTCTACAGCTGTAGCAGTTGTATATAACCTGTAGGTTTTATCCAGGTACGGTATTTCCACAGCTGCTTTAAAGCCATTTCCTCCCACAGCTCCAAACTTGACAGAAGGGTCATTCACTGTACTTAGTCCTATCAAACACAAAGCAGAACAAAGCACAGTTTAGAGAGCCACCCAACAGAGCCCCTTCCATCTTCAATCTTCTCAAAAAGTAGATGCTATATGGAAGTATTAAAAAAGTCAGAAAATGCCATCCCTACTTGTACAGCCAAAACATAGGTCTCATTAACAGTCACTTTGAGGAAGGCAGTCACATTCCAACACTGCAGTACAAAACAGCTGTTTCCTCACAGCACACTGTATATAGAACTGCTTTGGGAAGTGCGGGGTACCCCAGACAGGTTCTCAGACACTTCCCAGTAACAGTCAGCATCATGCCATCAGAGCAGCTTATGCAAGGTACCATGTGCTGCACTCAAGCTGAAACTAGGCAGGGGAATATTACCAGCACAATTACATAGTCAATTCCCAAACACTGTCTTCTCGCAAAGTCAATGCACCACCAAAATGCTTCTATGTCACTCAAACTACTGGAAATGAGAGCAGACCTTGAACTCACACTTAAACCAAGCATGTCTTATGTAAAGATTTAAGTGACCACCACCTTACTAGTCTCCCAAGGTACTATTCTCAGGAACACAGGGTTTCTTTTAACGAGGTTGCAACATGCTCTCACCATATCTGTACACAGAGATCCTGTTATCAGCATCCAGGACAGCCATGTCCCCACTATGTTTGGGATCTGTGTGAAATGCAACCTGATTAACTGCCTGTTGGAGCTGGAGCTCATAGGTACACATGGGTGGAGGCACCACAGCATGCTGGAAGGCTGTGACAAGCACTTTATCTGTGGAAGAAAAGAGAAGAAAATCCAAGATGAACCCCAGTCCAAATGTTAATGAAGCTCTTCCTGGATTCTTTATTGGAAGCAGAAATAATGTAACAGGAAAATAGTTGGTGTGCTCTTAGTGGTTATCTTCATGGAGCTAACCCTCAAGCATCTATCAATTACATGGATCCCTCCCTAAAAGTGTTGTAGAAACAACTAAAAGAAGAACTGAATGCAAAAGGCTACCCCACCTTTTCAGACCCTAGAGCTGGAAAGCTGTCCCACTGCTTACCTCCATCTATAACAGCCACATTTGCCATATGTTGACTATTCTCCCCCAGCCCATGGTCTGTGGTCCAGTGCCAGTCGTAGAAGAGGTAATGCCAGCCCTGGCAGAGTATATGTAGTCTGTACAGGCTCTCTCGGTCCCATAGCAGTGACACTAGCTGATTTTCCTCCAAGCTACCGAAGTGTAGACTTTGCTTTAGGTACCAGTGATAGTTCCCTGTGGTCCACAGTTGAACTGCAGAAAAACAGTTACTACAAACTAGTATTTGAGACCCAGCTCAAACCCTCCCTCCCAACCACCACTGCCCTTCTACAGTTGGGTTAAGTGCAATTAAAATAACAGTTCTAGTCTTCAGTCCATGAGCTGTGTCATACAACATACAGCACAAGAAACCAACACACTGTGCAAAATTCAATCCCAAAATTCACTGAGCTACCCTTGTGAGACAGTACCCTTGTTTAATGAAGGGCTCAGACCTTTACTATTCCATTTGTACCACTTACAGTTACAGCAGCCTGGAAGATGCTTCATACTCAGGCTGAACTACCAGTTCTTCCTCACTAGCTGAGCTGGTTTTGGCTGGGGTAGTTAATTTTCTTCACAGTGTCAAGTATGGGACTGTGTTTTAGATTTGTGCTGAACACAGCGTGGATAAGTGATATTTCAGTTATTGCTGAGCAGGGCTTACAGAGAGCCAAGGTCTTTTCTGCTTTTTGTACTGCCAAACTGCCAAGTTGGCAAGAACATGGCGATACATAGGAGGTCAGGAGGGCACACAACCAGGACAGGTGACCCCAGCTGATTAAAGAGATATTTCAGACCACATGACATCATGTTCATATATAAAGTGAGAGGAAGAATGAGGAAGAGTGGGATATTTGGAGTGATGGCATTTTTCTTCCCAAGTAACCATTACACGAGATGGGGCCCTGCTGTCCTGGAGATGGCTGAACACCTGCCTGCCCACAGGAAGTGGTGAATTAATTCCTTGCTTTGCTGTTTACGGCATGCATGGCTTTTTCTTCTTCATAGTAAACTGTTACTATCTCAACCCATGAGTTTTCCAGCTTTTACCCTCCTGATTCTCTCCCCGATCTTGCTGGTGGGGAAGTGGGCAAGTGACTCTGTGGCTGCTGTCTGTGGTTAAATCATGACACCAGCACAGTGGTCTCAAAGTCACTGGCAAGCCTCCACAGTGTTTCCTACCCTACAGGTAAGTACCCACTGCTAATGACATTCGCAGGCAAGTGTTAAGAGCCAGAGCCTCACGGAGTGCTCTCACCATAAGTGTTTGGGTTGGAGTTTTCCACCTTCAGGTCTTCCAGCCATATAGCCAGGATTGTAGAATCTGCATTCCAAAGCATTTCATTAACCTGCAGAAACAAACATGGCTCTTGCTGATACTCTTACTCCCAGAAAGTTTACAAGACCATGAGGTGCTCCAACAACAAAAGGTACATCGGTTACTATACAAACAGAGCCCTCGTGCTCTGCAAAGCTCCTGACAAGGCACCCTGAGAAGACCACAGATGAAGAGGCCACAGGAATGACAGCAGCCTTCTCTTTGCTTTCCTTGACACTGAGTTAAGCATCTGCCAAAAGACCTCTCAGCATCCAAGCACAGAAGCTAAAGTAACGCCCTAGCAATAGCTTCTCACTTATTTGTGATAATATAAAACCTCACTCTTGCAATGGCTGACATGCTGAAAAGTACTTTTGAATAATTTGCCTAGTATAAAATATATAGAGCACAGAAGTACCCCAGGGCTACAATCATCCTTTACTATGTGTCTTTGTACTACAGGCTTGCAGAGGGCATTGCATCTTCCCCACAGGCTTCTTCATTGTTCTCTTTTCAGGTCACTTCCCCCATTAGGATAAGCATGAAGTATTAGGTGAAAAACCTCTTCCTAGAATCTGGAAGAGATCTAGTCCTTATCTCCACTACACTCTCATCAAAGCCCAGACAAGGAACTTACTTTGACCTGCCCTTTCTGGAAAGGGAGGGTGAACTCTCCATGAAGAAGTCCATTCTTTTCCAAAAAAACCACATCATGTCTGTTGGGTTTTTCTTGTGTAGATGCTATCAGGTTTCCTGAGGGCCTTAAAAAAGAGCCAAATGAAATTCATTGCTCACACAATCACTAACTGTCATTCTAAACCCCAGTCATCTCACATTTTTTCCAGTGACATTAAGAAAAAGGCAGCAGAGGATGTGTTTTCCTCACATTGCTCAGACAGTGATAGATCCAGCACAGATCAGAGCTTATGATACCCACAGGTGACCAAATAAATGTCAGCACCAGGAAAGGAACCTGTAATATTTCTTTTTATACAGCTGAGCTCAAACCCACTTGACACTGACTTTATGCAGAGACTCTATCCCTTCTTCCCATCCGTGATGCAAGTATTAGGATTTTCAGGGTTTAAAGGGCTACTCTTCCTCGTGCTGAATCACAGGGCAACTTTCTTCAAATTTTGGGAAAAATCAACAAAATGCTGAAGAAATTAAAATGATGCTGATCAAAGACTGTGACCAGGGAATAACAAGCACCACTGCAGTCAGCATGCAGACTGCAGTACTACTCACTTCCAGGACAATGCTTGTTCTAATCCTGAGATAGGCTCACTTGTTGACTGCAGCACAAGCTCTCTGCTCCACACCCGGACCTTCCGAGCACCTACAGGTTGAGAGAGCAATGAGACAAAGGTCTAAGAAAACTGGGAAGAGACTTTCCTAGTTTTATGAGGGTAGAAGAGCAAATTTTGATGCACATGCATAAAAAGGAGATTTCTCTTGTACACCTTAAGGGCTAAGAATTTATTCTGTGTCAAGCAGTTCTCCCACAGTAACCAAGTGACTAAAGGAACTGTGTTAGGAATTTCAGTCTGATGTAGTTCAGTCATAATCATTTTCTGCTCCAGCTTTCACCACATAAATGTTAAAATCTTGCTATAAATTTACAATCCTCCCTAATCTGAAGTACTGAAGGTAAAAATCCAAACAAGTGGAAGAGTAGTGCAGTTTGATGCAGTTCAATATGTTAACCAATACATTTAAACTGCTTAGAAAGTAATATTTATCATGGAAAACATCAGTTACAATCTTAGAAGTAATGCATATGCTCATCACCTCTTTGACTTCAGGGCAAAACCAAGGGAAAAGTATCACCAGTATCTAAAAAAAAGTGCGCAAGGCTAAACTCTAATATGAGCGACAGTGGGTATATGAACCCAAACATATTCATCCATTTGGCATTGAGAGCCTATCAGGTATTGCTTAAAGCTTGAGCAGGTGAAAGAAACAGTTCAGATAGTATCTGCAAAGTAGTACTCCCTCCTGGCATCTCACTGAACTGAAAACCAAACCACAAAGGAAGTATTCAAAATATCATGTCTACAAAATGGCTCTGAGAACACCAGAGCAAAGGGCGAATAAATAGCTCAACTCACCCTCACTTTAAGTGGTCAACAGATCACAAACAGTCCTTGCCTTACCTAGATTCTGCTTAAGAAGCCCTTTACACAAGCTGGTATTTCAAAGAAATGTGGTGCCATACCTGTCTCTGGACAGACAGCACTCACTGCAACAAACTGCCCGTCTCCTCTCCACGTCACTCGAGGCCTGCCATCATCCCAGGCTGATGTTGGTAACGCTTCCTGAAGTCACACAAAAGAAAGTTGCAAAAACGCTTGGGAAGGCTACTGCTGTCTTTGTCTAAACTGCTCTTTCAACAGCCTTAGGATGAAATCCATCCATTAAAAAGTGTCAAGACTAGTAAGTTAAAAACTCACTATTCAAAATGTTGTTTTAAGAAACACTAGAATTAAAACTATTTAATTCAATCTGTTTCTCCTCCAAGTGCATATGACTGTCTCTTCACATGACCACACACTAACCTTCCCATCCACTGGGGTCTCTATTTACAGACAGCAGTGCATAAGCTGGACACATGGTGAATTGAGATTTGCTCAAGATTGATGCTAGAATGGCTGCAAATCTTACTTTGAGTGCTGTTTGAAAAGTAAGTACTCTCTGATGCTTGCTTGAAGTCAAAGAAAGATAAAAATGTGTGATTTCAGACAACACAGAAACAAATAGAAGCAGCATATGAAGAGAACTACCAGAAAGGTGGTGGCAAATCAGCATCACAGGAGTAACAGAAACTCTCTTCATGCATGTTTTCCCTGAGAGAGCATCGGCTTGACACAAAAAAGCAGAATAATACCATCTGTTTGCGATGTGCTGCCTGTTTCCCTTCTGATCCATGGAATTGTGTCTCCTTTTTACCCCAGCCAAGAGCAACAAACTTTCCTGGAGAAGAAATAATCTTTGTAGTGGAAGATTTACAGATAATACCTTAACTACTGTGCACTACATACACAACCACAGCCTTAAGCAACCCACACCTTTGTGAATGTCACAGTCTGGTCAGAGAGAGAAAGCCAGATAAACTTTCCCAGGAATTGTTCTGGGGGAGTTTTGAGAAGGCTGAGAGAAAGAATTAAAACAATCTTGCAGCTGGTGTTTTGAACAGTTGTTTTCCCATAAGGTGTTTACCAAAGGGCGTCTTCTTAATCAGCCAATGGTGACAGGGTGTTGATTAAATGACCAATCAGGTCCACCTGTATCGGAACGGTGTATAAAAAGAATGGGTTTCTAATAAAACTCGTATTAGCCTGCTGAAGAGAGTTAATGCGTCACCTCACTCCCATTCCTGACTCAATGGTGACACACCTTCTCCCCAGATTTTATTCTAAAAACCTGCTGGGAAGTTATGTAGTCTAGGAAGTACTTTGGTACATGGAACTTACTTGAATTTATGCTGACAAGTAACAATACTGACTTTACCCTTCAGCTGTCCAGCAGCATTGCAGTCTAAATAAAATGTCTCCTGGGGCCTCAAAGTGCTCAGCTCCATTTCCTTACTTTCCATGTGCTTACAACATATCAATTACATCAGCTAGGTCAACTTCATTTCAGTGCACCTCTGACCTTCTCCAAACTCATCTTGGTGGATTTGCTTCTCAGTAATTGGTTCAAAATCCCTTGTCATCATGATGAGTGTCTGCTGACCTGCAAGGCAGATATTAAATACAGTAGTGGTAATGGTATCCGCAGCAAATAAAAACTCAAGTGTTCTCCTGTGTGCTCCTATTGTTCTGTCATGGACCTCAATACAGAAAACATGATACTAGAGAGAACATATCCTTCAAAGCATGAAACCTCAAATTGGAACAGAACACTTCCAAGTTTTTCTCCTCAAAAATATGCTTCCTGGCCTAACCTTAATAAATTTTTCCACCTTCCAAACAAGTACCTGGTTCCTTTTCTCTGGAGATATGAAGGACAAGAAGGCGACTGGGAACAGTCACCAAAGATTTATGAAGAGGAAATCATACAATCCTGATAACCTCCTACAATGAGATGACCAGCTTGTGGATATGGGGATAACAGTGGATTTCATTTATCTTTACTCTAATAAGGCATTTGATGCTGTGTGCCACAACATCGTCACAGACAAACCCATGAAGTATGGCATAGATAACAGGACAGTGAGAACCAGATGAACTGCCAAGCTCAAAAGCCTGCTAGCACTGTCAGTAAGTGCAGCTCCAAGGTCAGTCACTGGCGTGCCCCTGGACACTGGGGGCAATGATTAACATCGTCCTTTATGACCCAGAGAATGGGACCCTTTGCAAGTTTGTAGATGACAAAGAACTGGGAAAAGCAGCAGGTACAGCAGAAGGTTGTGCTGCTGTCCACAGGGACCCTGTCATGTAGGCAAGATGGGCTGCCTGGAACTCCATAAAGCTCAACAAAAGGTGTCCTGCATATGGAAAATAATAATCTCAGGAACTAAGACGGACTGGGAATCAAGTGGCTGGAGAGCAGCTTGGCAAAAAGCAATAAACTATGCTTCTGGAGGCACCAAGCTGAGCTAGCTAGCAGTATGCCCTGCTGCACAGGTGGACAACAGCATCCTGGCTGCATTAGGAGTGCTGCCAGCAGGTTGTGGGAGGTGATCTTGCTCCTCTACTCAGTGCTGGTGAGACACATGGAATGCTGACTACATTTTTGGGCTTCCTAGTGCAAGACAGACAAGGACATACTGGAGTGAGTCTTGCAAAGGGTCAAAACAATGATTAAGGGCTTGAAAAATCTGTCACATGAGTGGAGGCTGAGACAAGCCAGACTGCCCTGGAGAGAAGGCTTCAGGGGAATCTCATCAGCCTGTGTAAGTATATTATGTAGGAGGTGGGGTACAGTAAAGAAGAAACAGCCACATTGTTTGTGGTGCTGAGGGGCAGCACAAGAAGCAATGGGCACAAACTAAAATACAGAAAATCCCCTTAAAACCTAAGAAAAGTTTTTTTTTTTCACTCTGAGGATGGTAACAGATAGAAATAGGATGCCCAGAGTGTTGTGGGGGTCTCAAACCTAACTGGGCAAAATGCCCAAACAACTTGCTCTAGGTAACACACATTGAGCAAGGTGGTTGGAATAGACAATCTCCAGAGTTTCCTTTCAGTCTCAAGCACTCTGTGATTCTGTTTTGTCTGAAGCTAATTTTATTTTCTAGATGAGTCACACCTGTAGTTAATTAGGGCCTGTGACACGTATATTTCATACCAAAGGCCAGGAAACAGTTTTTGTTATGAAGAAGCCAAATGGAGATACAAAGAAGTCTTTATATTTTTGAGGCAAGATCAAATGTTCTCCCTGGGAAGATTTTAAGGACTAAAAACTCTTCCACAAAGCAGCTTTTTGGGCCTAACCAGTTTCTGCTTGGATCTCTGAAACACCTTATGAACCACGAAATGGAATCTAATATATAGGATCTGGTAGAGATTTTTCCACTTTAAGTCTTAGTCCCAGTTTTGTAACTTTTTCATCCTCTCTCTCAATTTTGGTTATGTTTTGTGCTTGGCCATAGAGAGTTTCACTCCTACAGGCAGAAAGCTTACAGGCTGTTGCTGATACCTGTTGCAAGCAGAACAAGCTCTTGGTCAGGACTCCAGCTCATCACACTCAGACCGCTGTCCACACTTCCAACACATTCCACCTGCAAGACCAAAATAAGATCACATGAACATGAGTGCAGCACTATCCCAGCACAAAAGCAAAGAATCACCAAGGAAAAAGAAAATTGCCTTCTACTTAAAAAAAAATAATCCAAAGTCTAACTTCACACTTTGTGTTGAACAAACCAAAAGACACGTTTCTAACTAAAAACGATTCCAGAATGTTTATTAATGAGAGCCCAGGTAATGTAGAGTCTAGCACATTCTACCGTACACCGTTTTAGAAAGAGCTTTATTCTGCAACTCTCAGCTTATGTCAGCACATACAGTGTCAATACTAATATGGCCTGATAGGGCCTGTCATTACATTGGTAAATATTCTTCAGTAACAAAACACAGACATAATGATTCTTACCTAGAGAATTCCAACACAAAAGTAAACTCTGACCACCCTGTGTATGCTGAACTTGACAACTGTACATATCTGCATCAATGTCAAAGTTTATGGAAAATTGGGCTAGTTTTACTGGGCTGTCTTGAGCAAGTACTAGCAGTAGGCAGAGAACTTTTGTTATGCACAGTTACCCTGATTTGCAAAAGGCATGGAACAGAAGAACAAATACACCACTTGTTGTGATAAAAAGCAAGATGATGCCAGTCAAGAAATTAAGCTTAGGTGTCACAATCTTTCCAGGTAAGAAAAGTGAGACTGGGCACGTGTCAACAGAGTAACTATCACTCACATAGAAAGGGTTTCAGAATAAGCAGAAGAATCTTCCAGACCTCTTTCTTGGTGCCCAGACTGCACCAAAAGAAGACTGGAAAGTAAAGCAAAAAACTAGAAAAGTAAGCCAAAACCCCACAAAATAAAGAATCTGAAGTTAAACCTGTTCTCTGACGCAACTATCACTGCAAAAAAGTCTCCTGTATCACAAACTCTGTTAATTTCTATTCCCTCATGACACGTCATAAGTTGCAATACAGGACACATTCTTCAGATACAGCTAACTGCACATTTAAGTGGTATCTGCAAATCAAGTGCAAACATGAACCAAAACAGACAAGCTGCAAATAATCACAATTTTACAGCTAACCCAGTCAGACGACTATCATCTCATGCCCCCTTAAACCTGCACTGTTGGACTGGTATTGTGGGAGCTGATTCAGATTTCAGAGGGTGCTGCTGTGTTTTAAGTGTCTTGCTGAAGATGATACAAATCTGACTCTGAGGAAGGAACAGAAAGCAAGTATCTCAGTTTCTGCCATATCCTAAGTCATGCCAACATGTATCAACTGATAACAAAACGATAGCTATACAGTGGATTATGAATGGATTACTTTATTCTTTACCTAGTCTCAGCAATATCCTGTTTCTGTAAGACTCTCCAGCAGATCCTTTACTGCTGGGAGCCCACTGAGCAAACTTAGAGGACCCAGGCAAACCATCATTTCAACTCCAGTTCTTTTACAGAGTATATATTCTGTATTTAGTCAATCCCAAGGCTACCACAAAAATCAGCTTGGCTGCCCAGAGAATGGAGACTAGCCACAGCTCAGCATGCAACAAGTGTACAACTGGCCCCTAAAGAAATCCTAAGTGCTACTCTTTCCTCTGAATTTCCTCAGTACTGTTGAGTATTTCCTGGCATGTTACCTGCTCCGTGCTCAGATTGCACAGTAGGATGTCTCCAGCTGCTGTAGCAACACACACACTCTCCTGCTCTGGAAGATCTTCAACACCCACGACACAGCCACTTCCATCCTCAGGCAAGAACCCATCCACAGTCAGGGAAACTTCTCTTGACACCTTGATACAGAAACGCCAATGCCTTACTAATTATACATCACCTCCCTGGGATTTTTGCAGAAATGACAGCATAAAAGACACAGGTATATTTCATCCTACTGCAGTTACACAACGCAGTACATATCAGAAGAGAATGTGTGAATGGCACCAGAAAAAAGCCTACTTGGAAGTACTTATCTTCACTTAACCATAGGATAAGATCCTCTTATAGTAAAAGTGATAGAAGAAAATGAGAAAACCCACACATGGAAGCAAACAGTACACAACTTCCAGTTTGCCCTGCTAATCATCTTTCAACACCTTTTCACAGTATCAACATTAAGAGGTGTATGGGCAGCTTCTTAAAGCGCCCCACTGCTCTCAAGGGGGCATGCAGACTACTAGACACAGCATAAAAACAATTTCCAAGGAAAATAATTTGGATAGTTAAGATACAGCAATCTTTGAAAATTAAATCCCTAGAAAGCTTCAAAGGTTTTTTGTCAGTTAATTTCAGAACTGAATGTACTGAAGGAATTAGATGCCTCAGAGTTGCACAGTGAGAAGAAAGCTACCCAGCTCTAACAGGAATTTATGACTCAATAGCATTCTATTACTTTAGCGGTATGTTGGGGTTTTTTCCCCCCCTAGTGCAAAGTTTCCAAAGCTTACTCTTGCACACTTCACTATCTCTTTGCCTGCTTGGTTCTGTTTTGTGAACCTGTCCGGATACAACCGCTCGCCAGGTCGTGCTTAAAACTAAACCACGCGAATAACATGCGTCTAACAGAGCCACGCTTTTAAAAATGAAGATTTAGTATTTTAGAAGCACAGAAAGCCTCTTCAGCCACACAGATCACAGTGCAGCGGCTTNTCCCGCCGACCTCCCGATGGCGGAAGCATACACGCTTCATTCCAGCTTTGCAACCAAAGCCGACCCCAACACGCCGGCAAGCACCAGAACCCTGCCCCGCAGCCACGGCTCTCACCGAGTACCCGGCGGGGAGCAGCTCCACGAGCCCGTACTGGGAACCCACGAGGACCGCGCCGGACTCGGCACCGAGGCAGAAGCACTGCGGGGTGCCCGTGGCGGCGATGGAGCGGCACCCGCCGGCCCGCAGCAGCCGCAGATTCTTCATGGCAGAGGGAGCGAGCGATGGAGGCCGGGCAGCGACGGAGGCCGGGCAGCGACAGAGGCCAGCCACTGTGACCGCCTCACGGCGCCGCCATGTCGTGCAGCGCGGGCGGGGGGCGCAAGCGCCGTGCGCGGGTGTCGCTCTCGCAGGGCGGAGCGCGGCCTCTCCTTCCCGTCCACGGGCCGCCCGGGAGCGCCGGGCCTGGAGCTGTGAGCCGCCGTGCTTGAGGCGGCAAATGCAGCGCTGCGAGTCCTCAGGAGCTCAGCTCCTTGTGATCCTGCACAAATAACACAATCACCGAGTCTGGAGGAGAGCTTTAAGGTTATCCAGGCCAACCATCCAGCCGGCACTGCCACTGTAACCCTTAAACCACATCTCTAGATCCAGATGCTTAAACAAAACCGCCTCCCAGGGAAACCTTTTTGTGATAAACACATATTGTATGGCTCTACGCAGATATTTACTATATGTATTATGCTATGTAGGAAAGTTATGCTGTATTA
>VXBC01001699.1:30505-47906 GCA_013399945.1 Ploceus nigricollis | reverse complement strand
AAAAAACCAAACCCAAAAAACTCCAAATAAAATCCACCAGATTTATTTCTCTGAGGTAAAAGTGTAATTGCTGCACAGTCACAAGCTAAGTGTGGCAGCTCTACTGCATGCATACCTTTCCATGGTGGTAACTTCCATTTTCTGTGGGCCAGATTCATGAGCAGGGTGCAAGGTGGGTTAACAGGTAAAACCATCACAACTTTGTTTATTGTGTGCATATCAGCGTCTGATCCCTTCTGTTTTGGCTCCAATCCTGTGGGTCAATTTTCCATGTCCTGTATGTCAGCCTTCTCTGTGGAACTGTTGAGTCCCCATAGGAAGATTTGGGAGTCTGTAGTAGCAAAGCAATTCTGTCTAAATTAAATCTATCTCCCCTCAGCTAAGGAAAGGACCCTGGAAGATGGGAGGATGGGGCCCAGGCTGAACTGGATTAGGAAAGGCAGGTGGCTGAACAGTGGCTTCCCAGGCTCTGAAGAATTGTTGAGGGAGAAGAACTCAGTGGATAAAGTGAGTGTCCTTCAGCAACAGATTCTGACACTCACAGAGGAAGTCAAGTCACAGAAGGTGAGTGTGGTGAAGAGACTGCTATTTCTAAGGTTCAAGGTCCTGATGCTGGTCACAGGGACTCCCTTACACACTGGTGTGGTAGAAGCACTGAGAAGTGCTCAGCAGGCAGTAACTGGAGACCAGTTGAAGCGCCTGGTGTGTGCCTGAGTGTGCCCAGCACAAAAGAAGACCTTCAGCCATTTCTAGGAAGGTCAGCTAGGTGTAAGAGGGAGGTAAAACAAATCCAAGTGTACTCTGTTGTCATCTTGCTTGTGCATCTCTGTTGCTCACTAAGTACAATCCTGAATAGGTACTGTGACACTGGTGAGAACTGCCAGGTGGAGTCATGGTGTTAGCAGCAGGTCATTCTTTTTGAACAGTGACCCACCTTTAAGGTGTGTTTGACTGTAAGAAGTCAGGGCATGGGTCACTGCAAAGGCTGTCTCTCATGAATGAAACTGTTCTTCAAAGCATGGAGCAATGCCAGGTTCTCTGCTAATGATGCTGGTAGCTCTTCTAGCAGAAGAGGCAGGAGAGCCAAGTCCCATGTTGGGCAGTCAGTTGCGTCCTTGATTTGCTTTTTTAAGTGTCTGAGATGGCAGAGCCTGAATCAGCAACATGTCATGGGGAAGGTTCCATGCTTTCATGCAGGATAGAGTGAGGGAGGACTCTGTCAGAAGAAAGGTTAAAATGGATACTACAGTTTCCTTCTGGTGGCACAGATAGTTGCAGACTGCATTATTTCCCTCCCATTTTACCACACTGCTGACCAGATCTCCATCTTCTCTGCTGGGCCTCCCAAGAATCACTATAGGAAAGCCAGAGTTCAGACAGTGCGGGCAGCAGCTTTTCTGCTACCAATCCATGTCAGGTCATCTGTGAACTGCCATAGAGACCTTTCAGGCCCAGCTCTGAGAGCAGAATGTCTCACAGTGGTGTCAGTGTGGATTCAAGATTTCTGTATAGTTGTCCTTCTGATAGGAGTCAATTTCAAGATATTTCACTGTTGGGTCTGTGCTGTCCGTAATGCCATTGATGTGGGCGGCACAGTGATGTGATGGTTTTGCATTCCCTTTCCAGGAACTGGTCAAACTTCTCCACAAAGCTCTGGAGGCAGCCCAGCAGGAAAAGCGAGTATCTAGCATGTATCTCACTGCAGCAGAAGATAAGGACAGGCTGGAGCTGGTGCGCCACAAAGTGAGACAAATTGCAGATCTGACAAGTCGACTGGAAGCTCTTGAACAAGAAAAGAAGGAATTGGAGCAGAGACTGACTTTGAGAGACAGCCATATCCAGAAGCTCAAGGAACATGTGCAGCTTCTGATGGAGAAGAACCATGCCAAACAGGAAGTCATCATGACCTTGACAGAGCAGATGGCCCGAGAGCTCTCTGACCCCCTGCAAGAAGCCAACACTATCACTGTAGAGACATTGTATAAGCAGCAGGAGGAGATTGAGCATCTGAAGGTGTGTGAGATGGCACAGGTCTTTTGGGCCCATTTTTATGCCCTCAGGTTCAGTGGGAGGGTGTTCTTTGCAGTAAGCAGAGAATATACTTCTGCTGGTTGCTCCATTGCTCTCCAAATGAGAGGAAGGCTGGAAGGGGCTCACCTGATGCCAGTAGGGTACTAAAAAGCATCTGAGTCAGTTTTAGCTTCAGCTTAGAGGCTGTTTTGTTTGACTTCCTGTCATCATTCAGTGCCTGCCACTTTCTTTTGTTTCACAGCTGCAGCCTGACTTGCTGCCTTCACTTACTTTGTTGCTGTATGTTTCTGTTTTGCAGTTTCCCAATACATCCTGGTTCTTTCAGATGCAGGCTGTTGTATGTGCACAGCTGTAATTATGGGTTAGTGTGAGGTGGGGAATTGCCAAAAGAGCCACTTTCTGTGGAGAGTGTTCATTTTTCCTGCCAGCCATGGGGCTTTGTTTCATATATTAAAAAAAAAGACACCAATCAAAATTAAACCAATCAATCAAACAAAACCCAAACAAAACACATATATTCTTAATCTTATTTAAGTGCATCCCTGGCTTTATATGATCTGGATCTCTCCAGTGTTTTTAAGTGTATATAATCATTTAGCATTTTCAAGTGTCTTGTTGATGCATGACAGTATTGTGCCTTGATTTCCTTTGTAGGCAATATTTGTACTGGGGAGTCCTGTCTGCTCCTCAGAACACAGAATTTTTGAGATATTTTATTGTCCTTAACCTAATCTGATGTCCCTGAAATGGGATGGATTTTAAGCCCCTCAAGATCTCTCCTTGTGTGACTGTTTTGCTTCATGGCAGGATGATATTGATGCATACAAAACCCAGAACCAGTTTCTCAATTCTGAGATCCACCAGGTTACTCGACTCTGGACAAGTGTTGCTGAGAATGAAAAAGCTCTTCTGATGAAGGTAAGGCCAAGTGACCTTTTTTCCTTGGTGTGAACTGTTACTAATTTGTTTTCAAAGTATCTGTTCTGTGGCACCAGAATTGATTTTGATCCACACTGAATAAGCTTTCTTGTGTTTTTTTTAGTGTGACCTCTTTACTGGTTTGTGTTGTTCCCAAATTAGACATGATAATTTTAATTCTTCAACAGAAGTAAAATACTTGTGAAGATCAGTCTTAAAAGTGCTGAAACTTAACCCAAATTTCTGCATTTCAGCTATGCAAATAAAAAAGCAACCCTGTGTAGGCAATCAGAAAAGTTTCCTGAGAGCTGACAGATTGAGTCCTGGCTCCATCTAGTCATGGTTTCTTTGCTGGACTTGGCACTGCTAGGTGGCAGCACGCTTGAAGTCCTGCAGTTAGATCAGAGTTCTTCTGTTTTCCTAAGTTGTGTTTTTATTTCTAGCTGTGTAAGTGTGAAAAACCTGGTTACTCTCAGACTTGTCTAATCCTTTTTTCTGGTTCTGAACCACTCTCAAGGCTGGAGCTGTGTCCTGGCATTTGTTCTGTGGGTTTTGCCTAGGATTTACTTCCCTGGGTTTTAAGGTATTGTTGAGAATGAGTGTCTTAGGTTGCTTAAAGAATCACTGGCAAAGGTTAGGCATAGCAGGTTCAGTATTGAAGTGAAAGCATGGCAAAGCTCATTGCCAAGGTTCACTCTACTACTTACTAGATGGGTAAAGAACACAAAGATAAAATAGTACTAAAACCTATAATCAGTCAATCTAAAACTAAAATCAGTTAAAAATCTGTGTGGAAGCTGGGGATGGAAAAGGGTAAGGATGAGAAAGCTTTAGCATAAAAGGAAAAAGGGAGGCCCTCCTATCGAGCCACAAGGTTCAGTGTGGACTCTTGTACAAAACTTAGCTCTGGACTTCAATAATAGTTTGGGCCTAAAGATTTTAATGCACTTAAACTTAACAGTACTTAAACAATGGCTGAATTTAAACAACTTACAAAAGATTCTATGGAATTTACTGCAATCACAACAGTAACTCACTTATAGGCCTAACTTACTTACTAACCTAAAATACTTGAGAATCTAAGATTCCAGGTGCGTTTTCTGTAGCATATTCACATAGACCTAGAGTATGTACAAGGTACCTGTGAAAACTCTTCCTCAAGCTCAGTGAAGTGCTCATGTCAGATGTCTGCATCTTCTCAGCAGGCAAAAGGATGAGCCTCGAGGACTGGTGATATTGGCTCAGGCTTTGTCATCATTATTTGCCAGTGGTGCTCCAAGTACAGCAAATCTGAGAGTTCTCTGGCTCTGAGAGGCCCCACTCAGAGGGAGGTTGCTGGTCACAGCCCACTGTGGTCCAGGAGAGCTCCAAGGGTCTCACTTGGGACCACTGTTTGTAGGTTCATAAAAGAATTGCCTTTAGTCATAGTCATTTGCCATCCTGGATGCAATTGGTAACTTTTGAAAATTTGATGACAAAAATGTTCCTCCACTTGAGTTTGCAAGAAAAATAAGTTTCCAATGGTGTTTGTTAAAAACCAAAGCTCATTAGCACCAATTCCTGGGAGCAGACAATATTTCTGATAAGTACAAGAGCTTAGCCCAGGTGCTGTTCATCAAGACGGAGGCCTAACAAGCATTTCTGAGATCATAATGTGGCCATAGATGGGGGAGTGCACCACTACAGGTATGTCTTCACAGTCATGGCTTCTGGGAAAGGGCAAAAAGTTGCTTCTGGAGTGTTATAGCCATTCTTACATCTGTTTGCTTTCTACTTCTTTGAAACCCTGCCATCCTCCTAACTTACTGCCCTCTCATCCTGACATTGCCATAGCCTTCAAAAAGGAAGTAATCACGTGAGCCCAGCATGCTCAGTGTGAGGCAAAATGCTGACTAAAGTGGTAGTATGAAAGAAAGCATGCTCCTTTCTGTCTCCTCTATATGCAACCTAATTCTCTCTGTTTTGTTCTTGTTTTCAACCTCTGCTTCCCACTGTATAGGAGTCTTCACTGAGCTTCCTGTGAGACACTGGGTGAGTCTTGTCACCTATGTGGCCTCAATTCCCCACTTGTGGAGTGCCCTAATAATCCTTATTCATTTTTTTTGCTTTCCATGCCCAGGACTAAGGTGGTGGCAGGTACTGTCCTGCTGTTTGATCTCAGTTGGGCTTCCTGTACATGAGAAATTATGTGTACCAGTGCCATGGGACTGGGGATGCTGAGGGACATGTGGTCACCTAGTCTGTGGTGCTAACATGTATCCTGAAAATGCTATACTTACAGCTCAGTCTCTGGAGTGGTATGTTTTATCAGGATACAGCTCAGTGTGGTGTAGAGAACTTGTCTGAGGATGAGGGAAAAAGACAGCAGAGAACTCAGATGCAGAGCTGGCTCTTTGACTATGTCCTTAGTTGAGCTGGTGCGGTGTGGCCATCTACTGATGCAATGCAGTAGTTAAAGTAGGTGATGATGTAGTAGATCTCCCACTCAATAAGCAACTTCTGTTGCATGGTAGCTACTGCAGCTTGTGTTTGTTCATAGACCGTGGTGATTCATTCATGGCTGCAATTCCACTGATTGTGGAAAACTACTAAATGTGTTTCCTGGGGCTTTGCTCTGCAGAAGTCTTTATGTGCTGACCAGGCCAGTAGAGAGCAGTGGCAACACAGGAAGGACTACCACTGAGCAAGCTCTTTCCTTCTTGTTTCCCCATCAGTGTGCCTGCCTGCAAGCGAGAAACTGCCAGATGGAGAGCAAATACCTGACAGTCTTGAGAAAGCTGCAGGAGGCTGTGCCTGGCCTGCCCAACTCTTATGCTGAATTGGTGAAGAACCTCATCCAGGAAGCTCTCCAGTGGGATGTGAAGGAAGAAGCAGAAGAAGGTTTTAACTTGAACCCTGTAAGGTAAGAGTTGAGAGCATGGAGATATTCACAGCTTTGTAGAAGCCTGTCGGCAAAGGGAAGTGTGCAGGCATGATACATCTAACAACATTCTATAGCAGGGGCCTACTTTTGTGTCTGTGCCTTCCTGCACAGTTAGGGCCCCTGTTCTGTAGCAGTTCCCATTTTATCTGTTTGGTCAGTCTCACAGGTTCTCCACATAGCTTTGGAGATGAGACCCCCCTAGGTCTCTCTGTCCAGAATATGATGATACCTTACAAGTTTCCCACCTTGTGGACAGATGGTGCACAAACCTTGACAAGCTGTACTGTCTGTACTTTTGGTGTGTTCTGATCAGTAAGAGATTTGCATTGTGTACAAGGAGACATCAGAACAGACTGTGGATCTCTGTTCTTTGATCTCATGCCCCAAAGTCCTCTCCTACAGAACTGTCTCTGCACTGGGATGGGGTAGGGAGAAGGTACACAGGGTGAGCTCAGTATTTCTTTAGAGGCTGTTGAGGGCTCTGCTGAAGCTGGTCTGCAGCTCAGAACAAAGTTACTGTTGAGTTGATGTGTGTATGTCAGTGCTACAGGTTCTCATTTGTCTTTAAGGCTCTGAGGTAGGCAGTCACATGCAGAGAAGTGAAGGAGTACTGTTACAAACAAGTGTTTGAGATTGCTTTAAAAAAATCCTAGGAAGGGTACAGCAAAACCCTGATTTAATATTAAGTGACAGCACAACAAAGTGAAGTTGAGGCCTAAGGAGCATTATTGAGATCTCAGTGCAGCCTGGAAAGGAAGGGGGGTGGGGGGTGCACACCCAGAAGTACTTGTGCTCTGGTATGGATGACGTGAGCCTGGCAGCAGGCTGGAGCTGGGATGATCCCAAACAGTAAGTGTCCTTGGCACAGGTACCAGCACTGTCATTTGAACTAAACACTCCTTGTCTCCCTCCAGTGAGTATGATGAGTATGGGTTTATGACTGTACCTGACTATGAAATTGAGGACTGGAAACTCCTGGCCAAAATCCAAGCCCTTGAGATAAAGTCCAACAAACTGCGGAGCCAGGAAATAGTGGAGAAGCCCCTCCGTGACAGATGGAACAGCATTGGAGAGCTGAGCCCCTCTACAGAGCTGAAGAGTCTGATCCGAAGCGGCATCCCAGTGGAGCATCGGCAGCGGGTGTGGAGGTGGATGGTCAGCCAGCACTGCAGCCCAGTGCCTGGCCACTACCAGCGGCTGCTGGAGCAGAGCAGGAGCACCAAGCACCCAGCCTGCCGGCAGATTGAGCTTGACCTGCCCCGTACACTGACCAACAACAAGCATTTCTCCTCTCCTACCTCCCAGCTTATCCCCAGGCTCCGGAGGGTGTTATTGGCATTCTCCTGGCACAATCCTGCCATTGGATACTGCCAGGGATTGAACAGGTATGCTGCTTCTTCATGAAATGGCACTGAAAATGTGTAGACACGTACTCCAGGCTGTGATTCAAGCAGCCTCAGGCTCTTGCCTCTCTACAGTTCTGTCCTAGCTCTAGGTATTTAATTGCAGAATTCTGCATGTGGTGAATTTTTTTTCATCCAGTGTTGTTACTGGGATCCAGAAAGCAGCAGGATACATTTGTGTGGCATCTCTATAGTTACAGAATGGGAAAGAACAGCTATAGAAGGAAGAGTGAAGCATTCCGAGAATAACACCACAAGGCTGAGGCTGAATTTTAAGTAGGAATGTAAAGTAGTAAAGCAGAAGAACACCCTGGTGATTCCCTTTTTTGCTGAGAACAGTTGGAGGAAATGTTGGGAAGTGTTAACATGCGAGGGAGTTGCAGGAAATGACACAAAGAGAGACTGAGGAAACCACGGTTGTTGTGTCTGGAAAAGAGAAGACTCAGAGAATATAAAAGTTTCTTTCACTTCCCAAAGAAGGCTATAGGAAAGATGAACCTAAATTTCATAGAATTGTGCTGCCAAGTAGAAAAGGCAGTAGGTGTTAGCTGTAAGAAGGGAATTTCTAGTTGGACCTTTTCATGGGAGGTCTGTGTAAGCTATTTATTCCTAATGATCTTTGGATGGTCTTCAGAAAGATGATAGAAGCTTTTCTCCAGAGAGCCCTTAATGTAAGGTATCATCTTTCTAGTCTGTCTAAAAGGCAGTAAGTCACAGCTGAAGGAGGTCAGGGCTCTAAAAAAATGTATGGAGATTATCTCACATAATCTGGAGTAACTCTGTGTGACCTCTTTCTTGTATTGAAATAGCCCAAATCAGCACACTACTAACTTCAGCAGATGTACAGAACATTCCATTAGCTGGGAAACCCGGCTTTGTCAAACCAGAGCCACATGGGAAAGAAGATCACATCCCTGTGGTTCCTTCAGAAACAGATCACTTGCCTCTGTCTTGCTGTCCTGCCACATTTGATATTTTGGATGCTAATGGAGCTGGAGACATGCAAAAAGACCTCTTGTATTCTTTAATTCCTGTGTTGATGACTCCTCTTGCAGTACTGAATTCTCTCACCATGTCTTGTCCATCACAGATTGGCAGCTGTTGCTCTCCTGGTCCTAGAAGATGAGGAAAGTGCTTTCTGGTGTCTGGTCTATATTGTGGAGAACCTAATGCCAGCAGACTACTATAGTGACACACTAATAACATCACAGGTGAGCTGAGCACCCTCACATCTGCTTGGACTCTTATACAGTGATGTGCAGTAAAGATTTAAAAGTGAGTAGTCATCCTGCTGTGTGTTTGATTTGTCACAGGGTAGTGATACCACCTTACAGTCCCTTCCATTGCAGAGGTATTGGAGACTTGAGAGTACAAAATTGTTACACTCACACAGAGCAGCAAAATTGGTCACCAGCTCTAGGAAATGAGGTACCACTCCTGAGTAATAAAATGAAATCAGGTTAGTCAGAAGGAAAGTGCCCTTTAATTGCACAGTTACTTATTTTAAAGAAGTCTTAATAGAGGCGAAGCAGCAAATTCTGGTATATATAGACTGAATATGAGGAAGGCACCATTTTACAGCCCTTCAGTTTTTGAAGCTGCACTCTATCTTTGGAGTGCCATGCACATGTGGATGAAAATGCTGAGATTTTTATATTCACTGTATTTGCCTCAGTTCATGATCAAGCATGGTCTTAGTTCTCACTATGGGGCTCTCTGCACATCAGAAAAGATTCTGGCCTTTTGATATCAACTGTTGTGCTGCAAATAGCTTACCCACCTGATTCAAAATCACTGGATTTCAAGGTTTTCAGGGTGTCTTGTGTCAGATATACTGTCCTCCCAGGCAGACAGAGGTAAGCTAACTCTCATATAGTTCAATGGAATTGTAATTGTGTGCCCATACCACCCACATCCATCAATGTCTGGTCTGGTAAGCCTTGCTGTGACTTTGGTGTCTCTGTTTTGTGTGATCCTTTCAGAGAAAAAAAGGTTTGTTTTTATCTGTGGGCCCACAACAGAGGAGGCTTCAAGGGTCAGTAGCTGAGAGTGACTGATGCCACTGAATTTGTTGACTAACATTTACTGGGACAGTGGTGTGGTGGTGGAGAGGCCAACTCACAGAATGGGGAAACAGTTAAATCACTTTGAAGACAGCAAAATGTCTTTCCAGAGGAGGTTGTGTTAGCTGTGGGATTTAATAGACAGCATTCAATACTGAACAAGTAGAGACTGACAGGGAAAATATGACAGACTGAAGAGACTCACCTACATTTGGTGAGAAAACACTGTCAGCTGAAAGTCTGCTTTAGAAAGAATTTCTGACCTCATGGTTGGTATCTGAAAGTCTAGCCAAGACCCATGTAAACAGGAACATCTAAGGTGATGCTTTGTGGGTTGGCTTGATAAAGTGAGTTGGCTGGAAAACTAAAAATTGCAAATTTTGAAGACAAAGCATATTACCTGTATGGTTTGTAGCCCTGTACCACAGCTAAGTGGGCTGATACAGCTGGGGCATTAATATGACATGGCAGAGGGAAGCCCCTAAACATGATCCTGCTCTTTAACACTTACTCTCCAGAAAGCATGGCTCTGCTGAGATGAAACCTTTACAAACCCGGATCAAGGATCTTACTGACTGCATTTCTGTGTTTTGGCTCATGCAACCAGAAACAAAGCACAGACAGTACTCAGACCACAAAGAGAAGCTTAAGTGAGAAGATCAGGTTCCACTTGCAAAGTCAGAGGTATTTGAGGTGTTCAGTCTGTTGGGCCATGTAGAGTCATTCAGATCTGGGCAGGTTTTAATGCCTGTCATTCAATTGGATGCTCATGGTATCACAGAAAATCCCAGTAAGACCAGTGCAGGAAGATGTGTCAGATTTTCCCTCTCGACTTTGAGATTGGGAAGGAATATGATTTTTTGAGTGAGAAGAATGTATGTTTCTCTGCTTATATCTTGGCCTTGTTTCAGTTCCATGCTTTGCTCTGGATGCCGCATACAAGTACACTGCTCAGTGAGTTTGAAGGGTTGGGAGACAAAGGATGCTCTGCTCCTCCTAGGGTGTGGTTCACTAGAAGCCAGCACCAGTGATGACCAGTGATGCAAGGGCTGTTGTCCTGTTGCACCGCTCCTGTCCTCTAACAGCAGGACTGCTCTTGACTAGGACTTCATTGTTTTCTTTTTTGTCAATTTTAGGTAGATCAGAGAGTCTTCAAAGACTTCCTGTCTGAGAAGCTGCCTTGCCTCATGGCTCATTTTGAACAGTATCGGATTGATGTCTCACTCATCACCTTCAACTGGTTTCTGGTGGCCTTTGTGGACAGCTTGGTCAGCGACATCCTCCTGCAAGTGTGGGATGCCTTCTTGTATGAGGGAACTAAGGTGCAACTCTCAGTCTAGGCCTTCCTCCCACCTGTACCACCTCTGTGGCATAGTGACAGGGTGATATGCATACACATATATCAAAGATATGTGAGGTCGAACTGCTTGGCCTATCCTGCCTGTTTTGTGGCATGCCTTGATGTCTCCAACCCCCTGTTTTCTCTGTACTTGCTGCTAGTAGGCAGACCTAGTCCCTGATTCTGTGCACTTGGTACTTTTTAGCAGATAGTTGTGCTGCAAAACATCTCTCTGATAGGCCATGGTGTCTCCTACTCTGTGACACAACTAAGACTATTACAGATAAAGGGAGTATAAGATAGGCAGTATCTGAAAATGTGAGTCCTGCATTGTCCCTGTGCATAGGGAAAACTGCAGAACCCTTGTGAAATCCCTCTGGGGTACTTTTGTAGAGCCTGGTATTCTCTGGGGTTGCAATTTAGCTAGGTCATTCTCTTGAGATTAGTTCTGTACTCCTTTAGGCCTGCCCTACTACATACTATTGAGAGCAGGAGTAACCCTGGATCTAGTCTGTACTGCAGTGTTGTGTGCCCAACATCATCTTTCATTCCAGGATGGCCTGGACCTTCAGTTACTTAAAACTTTATCCACTCAAATACCTTTCAACCCTCCAGGTAATTTTCCGCTATGCTCTTGCGATTTTTAAATACAATGAGGAGGAAATCCTAAGAATTCATGACAGTGTGGAGATCTACCAGTACCTACGCTTTTTCACGAGGATGATCACAGATGGCAGGTAGGACTGAGTTGTAGACAAGCTTCCATTGTGTATTTGTACTTGCTTGCCTCTTGGGTTCGCTTAAGAGGAGTTGTGACTAGTTTATTAAGAGAGACGCAAATGTATTGATAGGTCTGTGGGACATGGATCTGTTTGTCTCTTTTTGACTTTCCCTTCATGGCATTACTTAAAATCTTCTTGGCTCAAACAAAGGCATGCTACAGCAGAGCAAGCCACAAAGTCTGGGTCAGTCTTCTTGTAGCAGCTGGTACTTGTGCTAGTGATTGCTGTGTTTCTCTCAGCTGTAGTTGGGGTGTTTGGGAACACAGCACAACCCATGACCTTGAATGACAACATGTCTCTGAGATGAAGATTTCTGTGATCAGAAAAGCTCAACATCAGGAATATTCCTCCCTGACAAGCCATCAGAATTGGCATCTGATCCACTGTCTCCTAAATGATAGCTGCACACTGATACCTTAAAAGGTGGGATGGTATATATGTATGTGAAGTACTGCTTGGGTTGGTGTTTGTGTGGGAAAGAATTCCTTTAAGACTCGGCTGTTAGGTGACTTTGTAGCTCAGAGAGCTGAAGTCTGTGATCTACTCTTTAATACCCCAGAATGCTCTTGGTGTATCTGTTACCATGTGTTACCAGCCAGTAAGTAAGTTGACCACAGTTGTCCTTTCTGTCATAGGAAGCTGATGAACATTGCCTTCAATGACTTAAATCCCTTCCCCATGAAACTGCTGAGGAACCGTCGGTCAATGCACAGAGAAGAGCTGGAGGCAGAGCTGTGTGAACTTGAACAGATCAAGGCAGCCTATGTGAAAGAGAGAGCAGAGCAGGGATCTCAGGACCTGGAGGAGGTTGTTAGTGAAGAGGAAGAAGAGAGCTAACAAAAAGAGAGTTCGTCATCACTTCCCTTGCATATTGCAGAAGGTCATCAGTAGCAACTGTCAGTAAGAAATGGACCAGAGGGGAAAGTGTGGTCACAGGAGCTCATCTGCCCCAATAAGCAAGGCTGTATTTATGGGACCATTTGGAGACCAAGTCAGATTTGTAATGGATTGGAAGGTGTCAGAGGAGTTTAATCCTCTTCTGTATTTCTCCCCATTTAGCCCATCCTGTCCTGTGCAGTTCAGGATTACAGCTGAGGGTGCAGAAGAATATCAGTTGTGGTGTCATGACAGGAACTGACATGATATAAAAGACAAAGCAGGGCTTTTATACATTTTCTGATGGAGGCTTGAATGAGATTTTTACTACAAGTAAAATCTCCAGAGATAATGAACCAAGAACACTCCGTCGTTACCTAAAACTTCTGAATTGGTCAGAAAAAAACTTCCCTTAGAGGCCATGGCACCTTCAGTGTCTAGCCTGCCAGGAGAGTGTGTTTTTAACATTGTTACGGATCAAGACACTGTCTCCAGATGAGTGTTAGGTCTGTGGAGGTTCTGAAAGCTGGAGGACATCATCCCATGGGATGCAGGCTGGACAAGGAAACAGATTGTGGGAGAGTAGAGTTGCTTCTCTAGTTTGGTTCCTGTAGGAAGTTCATGGGAGCACAAGGTGTGTCTCCTGCTTGGCTGGGAAATGTTGTGAGCTTTCTCTCCTCATGTTTAGCTTTTAGGACCTGGCATCATTCTGTGCTGGTGAGTTTGCTCCATGGAGGAACTCTAATCTCTGTATGAAACCACCCTTCCTGCATGCAGGGCCTAGTGTTATGTGGACTTCTACTGGGAACAACTGGATTTTCTGATAGCCTCACTCCTGGCCATCTCTCTGCCCCACAGTTACAGTCTTCCTGTGCTGGGTTTTTACATTGATATCCCTGTCTCTGACTTCCATTCATTATGAGAGGGACAAAGGCTTTTCCGTAGGATTTTATGATATTGAAGGTGTTTTGTCCATGGCATATGGCTGGTAGTGAACCTGGAAACCCTGGGAACAAGGTCACAAAAGATGACTTGATATTCTTTAGAAAAAAACATTACTGTCCCCTGAACCAAGGAGCTGGCCTCCATAGGCCTAGCACACAGAGATGCCCTATCTGCCTCTGGGAATGGGGTCTGATAGCCTTCTGCCCTGCCTCCCAGGCTCACCCATCCCCTGCCTGTGCAGCTCAGCCCTCCACAGACCCAGGATGAGTCAAGTGTTTAGATAAATACAACTTATTTTCCTTAACATGATGCCAGATCCTGCTGCCTCACTTTCCTGCTGAGTGGTGTATTACTCCAGGTGTGCCTGCAGTGCTGGCACTCACAGCATGCAGCAGACCCTGCTATAAGGGGGGCTCTGCTCTATGTTCTTAGACTGACCTTGAACCCAAGTGGCTTATGCTTTCTTTAAATATCTGGTGGTTGATAACCCAACCCTTCAAATTGTCAGTGCTTCTAGAGGAGGAAAGAGAGGAATTCATAGCCCACAGTGTTCTCAGCCCCATGGACTGTAGCCAAGATGACAGACTCTAGGGGAAACGTTGCCTTTTCACCTGAGACACATGGTCTGCCTCACTGGAAAAGTCAGCACTTTCAATGCCTTATAGAAGACTGAGATGGGAGAGACCTGTGGAGGCCAACCACACAGCAGAGACGTAATCAAAGTGGAAGTGAAGTTTTGGGAAGAGTGGATAGATCCCCTGAAGGTCACTGAGAGCTGCACACATTAAAAGTGTGGGATGAGAAGAAAATGTTACTGGAAGCCTACTACAGTATCTCAAAAAAAAGAGCTCATTTTAAAAGTATGCCACCTAGATAGGGAAGTCTAAAAGGCAGAAGGTTTTTCTTCACAGATGATATTGCTAATCTAATTGATTTATACTCTTATGTTCACGAGTGCACACAGAATTTTGCTGTTGTTACAGACATTATCTTCTAAATCAAGACCATGAAAATTAGAAGTTTACTTACAATTTTGTTTCCTAGAGCTTTCTGCAATAGCTTAAGAATCTTTCCTCCTGACTTGCCCTTATGTTTAGTAATAAAGGCATTTGAAACATGTATTATTAGACTAAACCACAGCCTGACTATGGTCTATGTGATACGTAAACTCTTCTGACATAGACATAAGGATCAAGGTATTGATCTTGATGGGGAATTCTGAAAATAATTTTTAAATGAAAGGAAGGGAAGGACATGTGAGGGTTGTTAGAAGTTTCTTTTGTGTCTTACTCAGCTCTTGGTTTTGGTCCACATATATTTGCTGAGGACCATCTTCTCTGGTCCTATTGATAACCAGTCACTTGTGGTCATTCTTTATTAAACTGTGGTGGATACAGGAATATCTGCAAGGTCTATAAAGACCTGCACCTTGGAGCCAAGCTCACATGTCCTCATGGGCCCTCATCTACTTTCCTTCTGCTTCATAAACTTCAGTAGTACTGAAAAGCTCTGAACTCAGGTCACAAAATTGCAGCTGGGCCAGACACAAATCCCTCAGGCCCCTGCAAGACCTGCAGTGACTATCAGTCAGTGCAACGGGTGTTTTGAACCTCTTGGCTACCTCTGCATGAAGTGCTCAAGAATGATTTGTGCTGCCACTGCCAACTGTTGTGGCTGGGAAACAGTTTGACCCCATTATGCAGCCCAGCGGCTCCTTCTGCCTGTGCTGGCACCTGTGGATAAAGCAGGTGTCTTTCTACCCAGAGCCAGTCTTTGCTGAGCTTTGCTGTATGCATAACAGTACTTGTGAAATTAAGCTTTCTATCTCTACAAGCTTGGCATACCAGCTCCAGCCCAAAAAAGGATGGTTTTGATTTCCACACCCACCCTCCTCCCTATGATGTGCCATTAACTTGTAAGTTCACTTTGTTGCAGGATCATGTGGCCACTGAAAGTTCATAGGGTTTGAGAGGATAAATTGGTGGAGTGGTGCCAAACACACAAAGCCACTGCTGGCTCAATAATTCCCTGAGCTACCAACAAGAAGAGGCTGTGAAACTTCCCTTTTTTACCCCTTTTTGGTCTGGATGGTGTTGGGCTGGCAGGATCTATACCTTGATATGCTGCGGCTAAGCCCTGTATTCTGGTGTGCTGCCAGAGTGGTAAGAGGCACTACTGGGGAGGTTGTTTCTGGGTTAATGTTTAGTCTAAGCTTGAGCATCTCATCCAGGGTGAAGGTGAAAGCTAAGGGGCAAGGCATTTTTCCGTGGGTGGATAGCAACAACACCCTGTAGCAGGAGCTATACCACAGTGCTGAGGTTTCTTTTCCAGTCTGCAGGCTGGGCAACCTCCTGCCACCATCACAGACACAAGGCCTCAGGCTTGCTCTCTTCCCAGTTAAGAGCTCACTTGTGGCCTGAGATGATGCTGAGACTTCTCCAGCCATCTTCCGGTGCTAAGAGCTCCTTTACAAAACATTAGCTCTGGTTGGCCTAGGGACATGCCAAGTACAAGAAGACAAACCACTTTCCCATGACCAAGCCACAGTGCTGGAGCTGATATAATATAATGCCATGCAAGATAATTTAACCCCTTTCCTAGAGTTCAGTGAGAGGCTGGAGATGCTAAATCATGAGATTATCTGTGTGCTTTCTGTTCAACCTCGGGAGCTCTCCAGAGGGGAAAACAGCACACCAGGTTGGTCAGTGGAAGAGAAGGTATCCCTAACCATGACACATTTGGGGTGAAAGGGACCATACTCTGCTGCAGCCAGATGTTTGCTTTGGTCACATGGTCCACTACCTTTGAGATTAAGTCCTTATTTCTCCTTGTTATTAAATGACAGCTTCCTCTGAAGTGCAAAGTCTGCCTTTGAGACTCCAGCTGTTGGATCAGTATCTGCTCTGGTTTTGAGCTTAATTTTTATGACACAGAACCTCTGGCACATTTTAGTGTCAAGCTGTTGGAAGCTTGGAGACTTGGAGCAATATCCAGGGTAAGTAGAATTAAATTTCAAGCCCCCTTGTAATACCAAAATTGTCCAGATAAAAACTTTCTGACACAGTTTTGAGTATTAGAAAGCAGCATTCTTTATTGCAGTGTGCTGGTCACTCAGAGAATCCTTCCTCTAACTGAGTGCCCTGAGCTCAAAACTGTGAGTTTTTATCATACACACTGATGACATACTCATTGGCTATCCCTGATTACTTGATGTATGTGTATTACTTTATTTTACATAGTTGCACCCCTTATTGGAAATCCTTATATGGTTATTTGGGGATTGTCTTCAATGTCCAGTGTCCTTTTTAGGTGGCTGTTCCTCAGCTCTCATTTTGAGTAAGCACAATATTGTTGCTTTGCATAACTTCAGCTTTGTCAGCCTTGCAAAGTTAAGCTCGCATCCTTTTCTGTTTTGCATGAGTTTTTTTGTCTACTTCTCCCAGACTACATTGTTCCCTTTATTTGGTAAGAGTAAAATGTTGTTCTGTTTTACTGTCCTTATCATTTGGGGAAAAATAGTACTCAGCCCAACATCACAATTCCATTGTGAAAATAACGCCTATATGTTTTTCTTTTACAAAGTAATTTTGTTAGTATTGTCTATGGGCAGCATTTTGCAGGGAGGAAAAGTTACAAAACAAAATTAAAATCAATTGATATTTTTGCTGCATCTTCTAATAACATTTTTCAACATCATAAAAGCTCTTGCACCTTGATGGAAAATGCCAATGCCACAAACTCTGAAAAGGCTTCCAGTTTTGACACTACCATTGCACTGATGCTTTAAATCATTCCTAAATCTGGTGGGTGTTGTGCCCTCCATGCCACCTGCCCGCATACATGTGGCACAGTTAATGATAGTGTACAGCATGGGGCTGGAAATAATTACAGTAGGAAAAATAGGAACCAGTGAAGTTTTTGTTAAAGATGAAGCTAATTGGTCATAATTAATTAGCAGCTTCCTCCATGTATCTCCGTCCAGAACTACCAGAGACATGTCAGGCCCCTTGTCCTCTGCAGGCAGTGATAAAGCAGAGTTC
The DNA here is from genome assembly GCA_013399945.1 of Ploceus nigricollis. Taxonomy (NCBI): domain Eukaryota; kingdom Metazoa; phylum Chordata; class Aves; order Passeriformes; family Ploceidae; genus Ploceus; species Ploceus nigricollis. The sequence continues at coordinate 30,586 of VXBC01001699.1, read as the reverse complement.
AGTGTTTGCTGCAGTGTGTCCCCTTCAGTGCAGATTGTAGCAGGAGTCCCTCCCCTCCCCTCCCTTCCCTTCCCTTCCCAC
>VXBC01001699.1:0-27613 GCA_013399945.1 Ploceus nigricollis | reverse complement strand
CGAACTGGCAGCCGGCCCGCGGCGAGAGCCCTCCGACCCGGGGGTTTGCAGGCGGCGGTGTGCAGAGCAACAGGGCTTCTTGCCGACCCGAGCCATCCTGCTGCCTGGTCGGGAAGGCTGCACCTCCTGCCAGCTCTGCTGGTCAGTGCCGCCGGTGGCACGGTTTGTCATCTGTATAACTTCGCTTATTATTTATACAGAAGCCTCACCTATGGCTGTGTTTGCGAAGGGTTAAATTTGGCCTTTTTTGCTGGAGTTGTGGGGAATTCAGGTGCTTGATGTCAGGGTAGGTCACATCTTGCACAGAGCGTGATGACAGCCACATCAATGACTCTCTGGCACCGGGATCCCCTGGTGCCACTTCTCCCTGAAGGGGGAGCTGGCACCTTGAAGGGGTCTTATTTTCAGGCAGCACAGCTTTGAAGACTGCTTCTTTCCGTGGGTCTGGCTTTGATGCCGCAGCTCTGTCAAAGGTCAAGACAGGCTGTTGCAAAGGGATGTGTAACAGACAGCACTTTGCAGACCGATGGCCCGGTGAGGCCAGCTATGTGCACTGGCCTCACCAGGCCAGTGAACACATTGTTCCTTTTGCAGGGAGTGGTGCCCTCCTTGTCCTGCTTTGGAGCATCCTGTTTCTTCCTGATTCCTGTGCCACGCTGCCCCAGACCTTTTCATTTATACTTTCTAAGAAGACACTGTGCTGCAGTACTTGTAAAGGGTATTTACCTGGACAGGCTTAGCCTCTTTTGGCCCCTTGGGTGCTCAAGGGAAGTGATTTCTGCAGAGGATTCAGGGAACATTTGGGAGAAGGTTGACTGATGGTTGCCTTTAAGCTTCTCCAGTGCAGGCTCCCCAGTGGGTTAACAAAGGAGCAGCCTGTGTAGCCCTGCTGTTCCCTTTGTTCTTCCTCTGGCTGTGCCCTCTTTGGAGAGCTCTGATCTCTCCTGGTTTGATCAAAGATAGGGAGTGACTGATGGAGACACGAGGGAGTTCATATTTTGGTTGTGAGCATTTCAGGAAACTCTAGAGCTTTGGGAGGCAGAACAGGGGACAGCTGGTTGCTTCTTAGAGACAGGGAAAAAAGAGGTGTTTTCATCTATGCTGCTATTGTTTGGTGAATTAGCATTATGACATCTATTATTATAGCTTCGATGAGCTGTATTTCAAATTCATACAATCTGTTACTCTGTAGCAACAAATCACAGCCCGTTATCTCAGTAGAGCTGCCTTAGACAGGAAACGTGAAACCCAGGTACTGGTTATGTTTGGACAAACAGCCAGACAATTCTGCTGCCTGCACTCCAACTCTGCCCTAAGCTCCTCCTGGCTCCTCTTCCTCTGAGGCAAAGCACCTAAGCATGAGTGTGCCTGTTTTGCAAGTCCAGGGGTGAGGGAGACCACTGTCCCCTGTGTGGCAGCTGGGCCTGCCTGACCAGCAGCACTGATCACCTCCATCCCATTGATCCAGCTGGCTGCTGGCTGTGTCTGTGCAGCAGGTGGATTTCCTGTAGCAGGTCAGGGTATCTCCAGGTGTTGTATGTTTCTCATTCTCCTTTTCTGCCTGGGTAATTTCTGCCTGTCTTTCAAATACGTTGGTTTGTCCCCTCTGAGCAAATTTCTTGCTGTGCAAATGCCAGTAATGGATAATACTTTCACGTTTCTGTGTCTGCTCTATTTGTTAGTAGCTGGATAATGAGTGGATTTTCAGTTGCCTAAGTCTGTGAGTCTCTTTCTAGGTGGGTTGGCACCGGGCAGGCTGCTGTCTCTGAAACAGGTTTATGGTGCCTCTGCAAGGGGCAGTTCTCTCTTGCCTGTGGGCTGTCTGTACTGCTAGATGCCAAGTGTGGTGTGAGCTGTGTTTTGGGGATGAATAGTTGAGTGCAGAGCAGATCCCTGTGCTGTAAGCTTCAGGTGCCCAAGCACTCACTGTTACAGAGGCTTAGGGAGAGAACTGAAAGCTTTGGCAAATCCCAGAAAAAAGGGTGATGCTTTGAGTGAGAGACAGTTGCTTGAGAGACAGTTGTCTTGGGGCAGGCTAAGCTAGATTTTATGCATGACCTTGCAAGCTACTCATAAATTGTGGTCAGTTTGCTGCCTCTGACTTTTTTGTATTCCTTGATCCACAGTGGCTGCATAGCATGAAGTCTTCATGCTCCCTTGTTAGGTCCTGATTTCCCCAGCAGGGATTTTGATGGGAAAACTGTTGGGGAATGGGATGTGACAGGGTATGACAGAGACTCTGTGAAGAAACAGTGTGGAGGGAAACTGTCCCAGATAATTTCCCCACCATCCACTTTTGCCTGGCTCGAGGGGACTCAGCCAGTCCTTAACAGCCACACCCTGTTCTCCACTCATGGGAAAGTTTGTTTGAAGTGTTTGCTTCAACAAAAAAGCCCCACAAAATGCCAGCACCTTATCTGAATGTTCCTGACTCCCAGTTATAAATACCAGCGATCTTACAGTTGGTCAGTGGGCTGTCTGAGTGGCTGCTGGACCTTGCTACTAAGCTGCTTCTTAGAGCCAAGGGCATCCCTAGTGAGGCTGGACAGCAGCTGTGCTTTGAAAGAGCTGTATCTGGCCACCTCTTGATGCACAGGAGCACAGATGGTCTGGTCTCTTGCTCCCGTGGCAAGAAGGCACCAGAGCGATGGTGTGGTGAGGTGTTTCACATGCAGTCATTACACAGCTTCCCGTAAGTGCATGTTATTAAGCTGCTCTGACTGCGGAGCTGACTGAGGCAAGCAGCCTGCAGCATGCTGCGATTATGCTGACGCGCCTCCTGCCTCTCCTCAGAAGAAACAGGAAAGACCTTTACATCATCCAGGAGGCTGTATTGGCTGAGAGATTTTGATACTCACAGGGTTATACTGGCTTGTAAGTAGAAGCTAGACTGGCCTAATATATCCAGGGATTTCCCCTCTGTGGTATTACGGGCTTGCCAGCAATTCCCCATTTTGAAAATACACCCTGCAGGGCTCTATTAGTGTAATGCTGATGCTTACCATTTCTAAAGCACTTTGAAATTCACAAGTAGAACTTTCTGACCCTCAGCCAAGCAAAATCCTTTCTAAGGCTTGGAGACATACCACTGCCAAGAGAAGGACCAATGACTGTGCAGCTCCAAGCCCTGTTCTCTCTTCCCTTGTTGACCTGTTCCCTGCTCTGCTTCACAGTTTCAAATTTTCCAGAGCAGTGCCCAAAGTTTGGTGCCTCTCTCACTCTTCTGAGCATCCTTCAGGGCTCTGGTTTTTTGAAGAGTTTCCTTCCAGTCTGGTGAATAGCCTGCTTTTTATCTCTGTGCCAAGAAACATGGACCTACCTGCAGAGAGTGCAGATGACTCTGCACTGCCTCTCTCACTCTGTGGGACAAAGTCACCTAGGAAAATGATAAGGAAGACAAAGCAGAAGAAAATCCCAGCAGTTGTGGTATTTTTATAGCTGAAATTAAGACAAAGTTCATGAAAGTTGATAAGATAGCTTCCAGGAAAGCAGCAGAGGCCAAACTCCATCTTGTTCTTCCTCCTTCAGTTCTGGGAGTTGTGCTTATACTGGAGAGGAGGCAATACTTGGGGAGAGCTCCTCCCAGAAAAGGGTGACTGGGCAAGGCTGTCCATGTCAGGGTTGCATTAATACAGGAAATATGAGTCTTGTGGCTTGAGCTTGTACATAAAGTTGAGCAGAGGCAGTCAGAAAAAAAAGTTGCAGGGAGGGGCCAAGGCAAATACTGGGTTTGCTCCCAAGAGCCAAAGTTAATCAGTCCTTGCTCTACAGATACTATGATTTAAGCTTGCCTTCCAGACTATATGTTAAAAGGGCTGAACTCCTCCTTGGGAGAGTCTGAAATCTCTGGATCCCATCCCAGGTTTTCTGGGAATCAATGGTAGGGTAGGGTGCATGAGAAGTGCTTGATGGACAAGCGCCTTTTTCTCAGACGTTGCTCACGTCTGGGCTGGGGTATGGCCTGATACAGCAGGCGAACAAGAACACGTGCAAACACAGGTCTTGGAGCAGCAGATGTCTCCCCGTACTGTCTGTCCTACTCCAGCCTCACCTGAATCTTGTTTAACCATGGAGTGTTAGCATGTAGATGTTTGCCCGTCTGCCAAAAGGACCCCTGAAGGGCTGCCCCTGAATGCTCCCCAGTGTCACACCATTGATCTGTGCTGAATCCTGTTGCACCACAGCTACCCTGTCAGATATCTGTGTAGTTTTGCTTTCTGAGCTGCAGCAAATTTGACTCTGCCAGTGCTGTTCAGCTCTCAGCCACCTTTCACCTGGTTACATTGAGGTTATTTCAAACAAGTTATTTAAATCAGTGTTTCACAGTGTTTTCCCTAAGCAAGAACACACAAATCTTGAAAAACACAAACCATATTGCCTTAGAAGAGCATAGCTACCATTTTGCCTGAATTGCGGGCACAGTTGCAGTGCTTGTTTCTAGGAAGCCTAACACTGAGGTTTTTAGGAACACCACCTGTAACGTGAATGATGCCAAGAAGGACCAATCTTCCTTATCACCCTTGGTTTCTTCTATTCTATCTCCTCCATAAAAGGATCCTGTGCTGGCAACAAAATTGTAGGGTAATAGGCACAGAGAATCCAGACAGCTCTTTAATTGCAAGAGACAAGTAGAAGTAGTCAAAGATTGTCTTGCTAACATCTACTTAAATGTAATTACTTCACATTATTTTTCTCTGCCATTTTCTCTAATTTAATTTGAATACCAAAATGCACACGTAGAGGAACAAAAACAAAATCAGAATAGCATTGCTCCAAGTTCCTGCTCTTGTAATGTTCAGCTTCTACATACAGAGGCTCTTTTCCTTGCAGTCAGGGAGGATCAGAGTCTGTCTTCTGACCCCTGCTGCCTGTGGTCATGGCTGTTTCGCTTTGAATTTGCAAAAGGTCTTTATGTCAGTAACTGATGCTCAAGTCTTAAATGAAAAGATTGATTTTGCTAATGATAGCCTGGCATCTGACATGTTCCATAGAAATCAATTGGAATTCAGTGTCTCATAGTTTTAAAAATCATGGCATTTATTTAAAGGGTTAATATGGATTGAAGGGTTTGACTTCACAGCCCCTTGCATCTATTTGAAGCTCATGCTCCTGCCATACATTAATCTTCTTGTGCAGTAGTTCTGGCTGTGATGCATCCTGCCCGGCAACACAAGTCTTGGAGCAGAAAAACCCAACCCCTCTATGAGATTTTATAGGTAAAAGCTCAAGTGTAAAGTCGATGCTTTTTTCTTTCTTGGTCTCCAGGTTGTATTTTGGTGAACTCTTGGTTTCTGTGGAATTGAAAAGATCAAAAATCACTTCTGTCTTTATAGATAATGGATTATTCAGTTGGGCTGACAAACCACAATGAGAGCCAGTAGCTGGAAGCAGAAGTTATTGCTTGGCAAAATAATAAGGCAGTTGTGTTTTTAGCACCAAAGAGGAGGAATCGTGGGAAGAGCTTCTCAGGATGATGCATAGCTAGAAACTTGAACAGGATGATCACCTAAATAATGTCACTCAGTGCAAACAGCAGTGTTCTCTGGAAGTAGGTGACATCTCTCAGTCTGCCATTAGCCAAACAGCAGCTACCTGGCCTCCTGCAGAAATTTCTTTTCTCCAGCTTGTCACCCCTAAAGCATCTCATCTCACAGAGGAGACCTTACATGTCTCCTCTCCAAGCTCTCAGCATGTTCTGCTGGGCTTTGCCCTTAGGGTCCCAAGGTGGTATTCTTATTCCCTAACACAATAGCTAACTTCCTCTCCTGAGTTATGTTTTATGGTCGCTGGAGGGATGACAATTTGAAGGCAGGAGTCCTCTAAGCCAGTTTGAACATTGACTGTAAGTGGAGAAGGATTTCATTGGCTGTGTTGACTTGAGATCTGGAGAGGGTGGGGTAGGTGACTCATCCTCATGGAGGCAGAGTGCTGGGTAGGACCAGTACCTGCATTTGTGATTGGTTTGTAATGACTGACTGAGTTCAGTCAGACAGGGGCTTAGCAGGATGGTTTTCTTGCCTTTAGTACCTCTACTTCTGGAGATTTTCAGAATTCACATGAACGAGGCTGTGAAAAACGTGGCTTGACTTAAAGGCTGACCCTATTTTGACTGAAGTTTGTGCTGTGGACCATCTGAGGTCCCTCCCAGCCTAAATGTGCCTGTGATTTGGTCGTGATACTAGAAACAAAAACCTGGTAATGATATTAGGAGTGGAAGTTTCCCTAAGTTAAAGCAAGGAAGCCCACAGCTAAAATCCACCTAGAAAGTCTGTCTTGGTCCTTGTGTTCCATGTTTCTTTCCCAGTGTTCATGAGGCATGTTGAACTTGGATGAGTAGTTAAGAATTCCTAACTTTCTCTGCAGCACACATATCTGCTTTATGGGTTGATGCACTGAATTAAGAAAAAATATCAAATTATATCCTTGAATATATTTTGGTCATCCTTGAGGTTTAAAAAAAACCTATTTCACTAAAGCTCATCTTGCTCTTAGCTTGGGGAATCTCTTTGTTTTGAGACCTTTGATTTGGTGTCCAGTTGTCTGTTACTAGAACAGGGCTTCTTAAGCCTGATAGCGAAAATGCATTTAATGTGTAAAGAGGGAACTGAAGTGACAATTTCTCTACCTTCTCTTTCTTTCAATTATGAGAAACTAGTCATTATTTTATGTATGGTTTTGTATATTTCAGAAGAGTTTTACAATGTCTTACCTATACTTCCTTCCCTGACATGACTTGCAACATGAACTTCTCTGTGACTTCATGACAGCTTGCCTTACATATATAAAAAAAAATAGCAGCATTTGTACTCTTATTTCTGCCTGTCTTGCAGTCAAGGTCAGTTGTGTGAGTCTGGAAGATTAATACCACTAGAAGTGTTTCACACACCTTTCGTTGTTGTGGGGTTCTGCTTCTACTGGTGCCACTGGCCACTGCCAGTACAGGCAGATGACCACGCAGTGGTTTTAGTCTATTAGTCTGGAAATCTGCACGTGTCTTCAACTCCTGCAGAAAAGCAAGACTTCCCCATGAAATCCAGATTTTTATTTTGAGCTGTTTCCAAACTAACCCTTTTTTAACTTTCATATCTACCTGTGCCATTACCTGCTGTCCTTCCTACGCCTGGAGTTCCCTGGCATGACAGTGTCATGCAGGGCAGGTGTAGCACTCCCCTGCAGTCCTTGAGCCTGCTCAGGGAGCCCTCTGTGGGACTCATCCCTCTTGCTTTCATCTCTGGCTAAGCTAGGAGCACAGTGTTGACTCTCTACTGGCTCTGACTTCAGAATTTGCCTGGAGCCTGAAGGCTATCTGGTACTGGAAAGCCCTAGATACAGATGTAATTTCATGAATGCATATAAGATATCCACAGAAAACTGCATATTCAGATAGCTGCAGTGAGGCCCACTGTGTCCTACCCAGTGCTTTATTTCTCACTCTTCTTCACACAGACAGTCTTTGTTTTTGCTGCCTAAGGCATGGAAATAGCATCCCAAGCTGCCTGGCCTGCATTATGTCAGGAATTCAGAATTCTGCTTTAATTCACAGCCAGATTTTAAGGGCTATGCTATCTTTTTGGGTTTTCTTTAAATTTTTTTTCCTCCTTCCTACTGTACTTATTTAAAAAAAAAACCCCAAACTGTCTGGATACATCTATAATGCAAATAGGTCTTCAGTGCCTCGTGCCAAACTAGCTTGCTGCAGCTCATTGAGGACCTGGTAGTGCTGAAGGGAATGCAGAGAAGGACAGCTGTATAGCTTGGAATAGGTACTTCTGAAAAGGGATATGACATACGGCTTTTCACATATGGTAGTATGATGGGATGGAGAGTTCAGATAGGGAGTGATTGTTCCTCTGTTTATCATTGCCCAGGAACTACAGGATACAGATAAACAGTGGAACACATTGACACAGGATGCTGGGGATGTGGTTCAAGAAAAGCCATTAGATGAATTTGCAGGCGGAAAATCCATTAGGGCTGGCTAAACAGACAGATAAGCCTTTGGCTCAAAAATTCAGTGAGGCACAGATGCCCAGAGCTGACTCAAAGGCATAGAAAAATTCAGTTTGTTGGCATGGATATCCAGCTATGCTGGAGAAATAGGCTGGCATAGAAAGCAGCAGTGGTAGAAGGAGAGAGAGCCTGTAGCAGGGAGGTCTGCTGGGATGTGGAGGCACTTCCAGGGGTGCTCCTGGCTGGAAGGTTTGAAGAGAAGGCTGGTGCATTGGGACAAAGCTGGAAGATGATCAAAACTCATACTGGTGGAGATACATGAAGAGTCTGGCAGGAATGAAGTAGACAGTAATTAAACTACTACAATGTGGGAGGAGAGGCTGATCCTCATTGCTGGGAAGTGTGAAGATGGAGAGGTGTGAAGAATGAGACAGAGGAGAGCAGTGGTGCTGAATCAAATGATCAGAGACTGAGGAGCACCTATAAGTAATATAAGAGTGCAGTACTTGGAGGAGAGGAGGTAAAGAAAATGGTCTACATGAAGACAGGTAAGGCTGAAGGTCAAACAGGGAGGGATGTCTGTGCTCAGTGACTCACCTCTCTGCTAACTGTAACATCTAGAGTTCAAGAAAAGCAGGTCTGGAGAGTGAAAGAGGTGATACCAGGACTTTTTATATCCACAGGCATTTTAGATGTTTTAATTTGACTCAGCTGGTTCCATAGCAGATGGAGAATACTGGGTCCTGATACTGGAATGATTTTAATTTCACCTGGGGGGAATAATATCTACATGTTCCAAGATGGCTTTGCAATGGAAACTGGAGTGCAGTGAATGGCAGCAATAAAGAGATTGGCTCCAAACCCATGCTCCAAGTCTGAACCAAACAATACTTTTGTACTTGCACTGATGGAATCGTTTCAGAGTGATGGCAGTGGTTTCCAGAAACTGTATATTTCCCAAGCCCAGCAGGTGAATGAATTGGCACAGAATCTCTTTTCCCTGGCAGGGAAAGCATGGGTAGTCTTCCCACTTAGTCAGCATCAATCAAAGCATAAAATCAAAGACTAAAAACCAAAAAGCAAAACTCAACCTGCTACTGATGCTCTAAATGATGAAATGATGATTTTAAAATCTATGATGTATAGGGTACCATACTCACAATGGGGTGACATCAAACTGTCCTGTCCCTAGTGGGCTGCATCCTTGGACCTTGGCTCTTCAACATCTTCATTAACAACTTGGGTGCAGGACTGAAAGGGATACTAAGCAAGTTTGCCAATGACACTAAATTGCAGGAACTGTCGGCTCCCTTGAGGACAGAGAGGCTCTGTGGAGAAACTCTGATAAAATAGATTGCTGGGCAACCACCAACAGTATGAAGTTTAACAAGGGGAAGTGCTGGATTGTGCACTTAGGATGGGGCAACCCTGGATGTGTGTATAGACTGGGGAACAAGAGACTGGAGAGCAGCTCCATGGAATGGGAGCTGGGGGTCCTGCCAATGGGAAGCTGAACATGAGTCAGCAGTGCCCTGGCAGCCAGAAGGGCCACCTGTGTCCTGGGGTGCATCAGGCACAGCATCAGAGCCAGGCAAGGGAGGGGATTGTCCTGCTCTGCTCTGCACTGGGGTGGCCTCACCCTGAGTGCTGGTGGCAGTTCAGGGTGACACAATGGAAGAAAGACATTGAGCTATTGGAGGAGGAGGAGGAGGAGGCCAAGGCCAGAGGAGGGCAAANTTTATCTTATCAGAAGTTCTGCGCGCCGTCTACATCAGACTTAGCACACAAGGAGAAAAGAGCAAAAAAGGTCACAAGATGTACAGTTTCAAGGTCTTTTAAAGCTGTTTTATCCAATTAACTCTTAAAATGTACTTTATTTCTACTTATCTACCAATAACTAATTATTTGTCTGCCATGCAACATCTGCATTGTGGCTCTGCCCAACCAATCACCCTGTGCCACCAATGCAGCAGAAGATGGAGTAGATGAAGAAGAAGACCCCAGACAATGCCCAAAATTCTCCATTTTGTCTTCTATCTACCTCCACACTCTAAAAGCAAAAAAACCCCAAAAATTAAAAAACCCAAAACTCTAAATTTTTCACCCTGTAATAAACTATATTATCTATTTCACACACTCATAGATTCCAATTCATCCCAAAGTCTTGGAAGCCCTCTCCATGGATGAAGGTTAAAAGCAGTGTGTTCCTGGGAATCAGGACTTGTCAGGACAGGCAGGGAAATATTCCCTATGCCCTGGCTTCCAACACAGCACCAAATCTGACAGAGTTCTGTGTCAGCAGCTCTCTGGCCACAGAGAGCAACACGCAACTTTTCCAGGCATTGTCCTGGGGAAGGCTGTGAGAAGATCAGAGGAAAGAATGAGAAACAATTCTTATCTTCACTTGCTGCACCTCTTATTGTGAACATGTGGAATGTGTTATGGAGATTTGTTTACCAAAATGTATTTTCTTAATTGGCCGATAGTGATGGCGTTTAGATTGAAGGACCAGTTGGGTCCACCTGTATCGTGACTGTCTGTAAGAGCAATGAGTTTCTTAATAAGTATAGTATAATAAAGAGATTGATCAACCTTCTGAGAAACATAGAGTCAATGCTAATTATTACCCAGCTGGGGGCCTGCGACAACAGAGTTCAAGAAGTGTTTGGACAATGCTCTCACATGGAGTGACTCTTGGGGATATCCTATGCAGGGACAGGAGTTGTATTTCAATAATCTGAATGGGTCCATTCCAACTCAGCATATTCTATGAGTCTGTGATGTGGTGGAAGAAAGCATTGGCTGTTGTGCCTGTGACACCTGCCTTTGCCACTCTCTTGCTGGCTTGTCATGCTTCATATAAGTGGCACTTGCTGTTAAAGAGCTCAAAAGTGTGTTAGGAGTTTTCTGGAGAACAGACAGATGTCAATTCTGACTTAATCAAAGAGAAAAGCCTCAAGTTGAATCATAATTCCACAGGCACTGCATGGGTGTGGGAGAGTTTCCCACACTTCTCTTCTGTGTGGGCCCTGCACTGTTTTTTGCATGCAGATGATGCTGTAAGGAAGGTGGAAGACTTCTGCAGCTAAGGGTTTCAGAGAATACCTCTGATGCTGCCTGCTGCCTTTCAAGGAACAAAGTCCTGCTGTCATTGCCCTCAGAAGGACAGGGACCTTTTCCCTCTAATTCTGGCTCACGTCTGGGAAACTCTCAGCTGGTTCTTCTCTGGTCTGTGGTAGTAGGTATCTGTGTCCTTCACCGCCAAACCCATTTACTAACAGAAGGATTGTCCTGGTTCAGGGCAAGTTTGGGAGAGAGCCCCAAAAGGGTTCCTCTAGGAAGCAGATNAGCTCTGTCCCGCTGTCTGTCCATGCTGCAGACAGCACAGTCCAGGAGCAGGAATGTGGAGGAGGAGTGCAGTTCCTGAAAACAAAGTGCCCGCTTCTCCTCTCCCCCCTTCACTCGGAACAAGTCTTAAAGGTGCAAAACTTATTAGTCAGCATAAACAGAACAGATGGTTTGGGGATAAAAGCAGCCCAGGACAAGGATACAACTTCTGGGAGGGCAGTTACAGAGCCAGACTCTCCTTGGCACTGACAATGTACTAAGGAGACCAAGAATGCAAGCTGCAGCTGGAGGGAAGTAGGTCAGACATTAGAGAAAACTTCATCCCCAGGAGGGCAGTGGGACCAGGCAGGTGGAGGCCATCATCCTTAGGGATTTTGAAGGCTCCACATCTGTCCTGATTTAGAGCTATGGGTAGGTTGACTGTGAGGCTTAACTGGAGACCAGAGAGGTGGGGTCTCCTACACTGTGCCCTTGCATGGTTGTGCTTTCCTTCCCAGACAAACAGGAGCCTGGTTAGTGTCCCCCCAGCTCTTCAGTAGTTTTCATTTCCCCAGGCAGTTTCAGAGATGAGATACAGACTTGGTGTCACTGGCCAGGATCTCATCACGTTCAAGCCTGTGTACACAGCTTCAGCCATGGGGGAGTGCAGTGACATGACATCACATTAGATGTAAGGGCTGTATATCGAGACATTCAAGTGAAGTGTGTAACCTCCAAACCTTGACAGAACTCAGGAGAAACATCTGAACTGGGTATATTTCCATTGTCTCACCATCCTGCTGGGCACTTCAGGTTTTCTCATGTATCTTTGTTCTGGTGGCAGCCACAACTGCTCAGGTAGATTTGAGAGGAAATCTGGCTAGCCCAATGGATCCCACTTGGACTCCTGTGGGCACGTAACCAAGATTTTAGGATTCCCTGAAGATGAACAGTCTTGAACCCTTGAACCAGTGACGGTGAAGGAAAGCCTTTGCTGCAAGGAAAGCCTTCTGTACAATAGCCTTTAGAAGAGACACCCACTCTGCCAGATGTCTGCAGGCCTCACAATAAAGACAGGTGGGACCAAGTGTCCTTGTCTTCCCAAAGAACATGGCAGGTTACTGAGACCCAGCTGCATCATTTTGATGGGGAGCTGAACTTTGGTTTCTGAAACCCAGGAGTCAGCTTGGCCTTGAATAGCAGGAAACTTCTTTCTGTGAAAAAGGAGAGTGAAAGTATGGCGTTCTGGTTTCAGGAGAAACTGCTGAGCTTTGTAGAGTGTCTGGTGACGAGTTTTTCAAGGTTGCCTTTCTGACAAGAAATGTGGCAATGTCCCTGAAAGTTCATAACTTTCTTTTTAAGCTTGGTTTTCGCAGGTGTGGGGGGGGCAGAAGAGGCTTCCAGTTTTTATTGTTCTTTGAACCAGGATTGTTTTATTTGCTTTTCTTTTGTAATGAAGCAGGATCTAGCCAGCATATAAAAGGTCTCTAAGGTGGAATTTGCCCTCTTTTGGAATTCAGAAGCACATTAGTACTTACAAGGAAGTTGATAAGCAATAATATTTTCTTTGCTGCCCAGGTAACCAGCAAAGTGAAAGAGGGTATTGTCTCTGGAGAATGCAAGAAGGTTAGCTTTATCTTTCTGTACACAGGCTATCTTGGAAAGCTAGAGGTGAATCAGAGGAAGGTGGGGCTTATCCTCCAAAGAGGCTGACATTGCCCCATCCTCTGCTTTGGTAATACTTCCTCCTTCCCTTCCTGACAGCTCTGATAAGCCTAATGAAACTGAGTTGAGGTTTGGGGTTGTTTTGGGTTTTGCTAGTCTCCACACTCCCCTGATCCATAATGGTATCTTGTAAAGGCCATGTTGACTGAAGGCATTTATGTCCTCAACTCACCATGTTTCTTTCTGTCAGAACTTGCAGAGTACAGCACCACATGAGGCAGAAAAGGGAGTGATGAAGGGACGGGTTAAACTGCCAAAAAAAGATGTTACCACTGAGTGTGGAATCATCCCTGGAGTATTCCCCTGTGCCTCCTGGGATGTACAAACTGACTTTGCACTGACTGAGCACAAGTGTCTTCACACACACTGAAGGGCGGTTCGTACGCTTTAGCTTGATTTATAGCTGACGTTGGCTTAAAAATATTAATAAAGAAACTTCTCCTGTGACTGGGGGTGATTCATGATGTTTTACTCCCTGTGCCTGAGTGAGTGGTGTGAGCCTTCAAGAAGCAGAGCTCCAGGTGGTGATGACAGCGGAGTAAGAGTGATGGTTTCTCAGGCTCCCTTGCTCCAGGGTGAACCACTATGGTTGCTTATGGGAAGAATGATGCTTGTCAGGCCACTGCAGGGAAGTCCATCGTCTGGCAACAGACCCTCCATGGGTACTTCCTAGCTCCTGGGCTTTCTAAGCAGGCTGGAGGCTCCAGACTGCTTTATGCCTATAACAAAGGTAAAACCAGCTCCCCATGAAATGTAATAAAGATAAAAGTCAACTTCTGCCCCTGATGTGCAGCCTCTCCCTGCAGTGAAAGGAGCAGCTCTTGTGAAGGCTGTGAGGATCCTGGTGGGCAGCAAGTTTGACCAGAGTCATCTGGGTAACTCTGCAAGGCAACTGCAGCCTGAGCTTCTCCACAAGACTCCAGATAGGCACATTTCCCAAGGAGGCCAATGGGATCTCCATCCTCATTAGTTTTTCAAACTTAGCTGGACAGTCTAAGTAACCTGACCACCCTTTGTAGTGAACTTTGCTGTGGCCTGAGGACAGGACTGACTCAGGACCTCCAGAAGTGCCTTCTTGCCTGAGGTTTTCATGTGGTTCTGTGTGATTTAGTGTTGTAATTTCTCTTTGCTTCTCTCACTTGTCCCAGGGAGGCTCAAGTACGCATTTGGTGTCAAGATTGGAAGTGACGACAGCAATAAAATAAAGAACAGGTGACAATTCAGCCAGTACTTCATGATGTGCACTTCAAATATTCTGGGGGGTTCTACCCAAAATATAGTCTTATAGTCACCAGATCAGGTGACAGGAGAGCTTGAGCCTCTTCAGAACTGCCTGAGGCCGTAGTCTCTGCCAGTTTTTCTCTTTGCTTGCTTCACTGCTCCTCACCATCCTTGCTGACTATGCTAAGATGAGTTAAAAATAACCTGGCTGAGCTATTTTTATGAGGCACATGTACTCCCTTGTCCATCTCCCTGCTTTGCCAGCATGGCAGAAGAGCACAGAAGAGAAGTAGTGGGCATTGAGGATGTGGCAATAACATGGACAGGTATCACCATGTCTGCGCTCCCTAAATCTGAGCCCTGGAATGGTGGGTGTGGATCCTTATGGAACAAAAGACAAAGAAAAGCAATTGATAAAATCGAGGCCCATCACAGGATGGCTGATTTAAAAGGCTGGTTCCCAGCTGGCCGATTTAAAAGCTTCCAGCTTTGGTCGCATATAGGGTTGTTTTTCCAAGGATATGCCTCTGAGCAGCTGTAAAAAGTCCTGCTGCCTGATAGAAAGGCCTGCTGAAAGGTTTTTATTTGCTACTGTGGATTGATTGGAGTACAGATGCTCTGGAAGATGTGCTGCATTATTCATGCGGTAGATACCTTTGCTAAAAGCTAATGTACAGCCTGGAGGCTGTGAGGAGTGGTACTGTCCTTTGTGTGGTTTTGTTGATTCACTAGAGAGCCTGGACTGCTCTTAAGTTTTTTTTTGAATACTGAGATTGATAAAGCAAATCGAGGAATGTGACATCACTTAGTTAATGGTTCTCCACCTCCTTTCTTGTTTACAAAATCTATTCGNTTTTTTTTTTTTTTTTTTTTTTTTTTTTTATGCATTATTCATACAAAACTACTTGCTAGGCTGGCCCTGTTTGCAAGACTTCATCAGTGACTCAGTTTTCTTGTGGCATCAGCTTAAACTGCTTCCCTATCCTGGCTCAAGTGTCTGCCGTTAAGTGTCCCACTTCGGATTCTCCATTAATGCATATTCAACAGCCATACCCATTAGATTCCCACTGCTGTACACAGATGCTGGGGCACCCAGCAGCAGCAGGGCTATGGGACACAGGTCCTGTGTTTCTGCACACTGGCTGCAGTGGAAGATCTCACGCAGGGTTCACCATGCGGTGCTGTGATACATGGGCCCTGTTTTTGTGTGAAGAGGCGAAACTGCAGCACATGGGGGCAAAACTGCAGTGTGTGTGCTTGTGACTACTGGACTGCCTGAGATCCTGTTCTGGAGACTGAATACACAGAAGCCAGCCTGGGAACATGTGCTTTTCTGTAGCTCTCTCTGCTGACTGTTAGCACCTGGCTGTCAGTTGACATGTTCAAGACCATGGTCTGATGGTTAGGTTCTCCATCTGGGGACTCTGAACTGATAAACCTCACCTCCAAGGCAACATTTGCTTCTCAAGGATTTTACTTCTCAGACCACAGTTATGAAAGACACATGGCCTCAATGCAGACTCCACCTGCCCTGCATTAGGTGCAACCAAGTCATGAACCAAGAGGTGAAAGCCACCATATCAGTGTTGTTTATTTCTCTTGTAACAATAAACCTGTAGCCTCTGAGCTTGTAGTGTTTGAGATGACAAGTGCAGATGGTATTTAAAGCTCTGTGTTGCTTTATAATCATATGGTCTGGTTGACTTTGGTTTCAAAGGAATTTATTACTGGTAATTTCCCCTTGATAGTGTTATAGCACAGAAGTGGAATTTGGATGGCAAGGTCTGTCTAGGGGTGTGTCACCTACTGTATTGCAGATATGCCTAGGAGAGTGTCCATGGCTTTGAGGGGAACCCAGGTTAAGCTGAGAGGCTCACAAACCATTTGGTGCGATAGGTTTGTGGAAAGCAAGTCTAGAAATGAAATGGTCTTTTCTTATTTGGCATCTGAGCCAGAAGGCTGTGTCTGGTGATGAAATTCTGAGGGCTCTGATTTTGTCTTGAAGCAGCAACTCAACACATACTGTGATAAACCAGGAAACTGTTTCTCATGTATGTTTCTTACAAATTGTAAATAACAGTTCCTCTGTTTGAAATTCCTGTTTGCCTTCAGGGTTGCCTTTTTAAGGGTGTACTTGTATTCCATCTTTGAAGATGGAAACCTGTGGGTGGATTTTTGAAAAAAAAAAAAGCAAACTCAAAATGTAAACCTGAGAGCATTAAATTAAATTAAAAATATTGCCTGGATGAGGGTGGGAGCCAGCAAACTAGTCTATAACATGGGTGTGGCAAATGGGCACACCAGGGCAAGTGGATTGCCAGTGTATGGCATGGCTTCTGTGTGCTTATGGCCGTGCTCTGATTGTGCTGCTGGGTGCAGGGAAGTGACTGTTAAAGGACAACAGTCAGACATGCTGGACTTCGGAGGTGTATGACTGATTACTTGCAAAGATAATGCATAAATGTTCTGAAGAGTGTTCTCAGGGAGCAATTCCCCACCCCTTTCCTGGGCAGGAAAAGACAATTCCTATTTTGAAATTAAAGAGCTATAGGAAGAAGAAACAAAAATGGCAATGATAGTGTTATCTGCTGAGCTGTAAAGTGTGAGCTATGGTTGCTCTCTGGATTTCTAGAGCTGTTGCTTTTCATGTACTGCAAAGGACAGACACCTTTGCTTATCCTGTTACTACCACTGGGCTTTACAGGCCTGTTTATGTGGGAATACATTTTCAGCACAAGCTAAAGCCTTTAATTATGTTAATACAATCACACCAGTATTGCTGGTCCTCCTTGGCATGCAGAAACTAATCCAAAAGAGGTACTTCTTACAGGGGGAAAGGAGAAGATGCTTTCATCCCCGTCTTGTCTTTAGAGAACCACGTCTGCACAGGGACATTTGTTGGTGTGCAGAGTAAAACCCAGTGTAGGCAGAAGTGTGAGGCTGCCTGTTGTGCAGAGAGCTGCCAGGTTGCACAGTGCTGCAGGCCTGACTTTCCACAGTAGAAGCAGCAAGACTTTGTGCAGCCCAAGAAGGCAGGCTGTGACAGGAGGTGTTCTCTGGTTCACTGATTCTGAATCTGGGCTCCTGGGTGTTGCTCCAGATGTCCAGTCACAGGTGAGACAGGAGGTCTTCTCGGCTGCAGATGAGGCTTTCTGTGAGTGATCTGCTAATGATACAGATGCTTGCTGTGCTGGACATGGAGCTCAGTCTTGTGTGTTGGAAAAACCTGCTCCCAGAGCCCCAGGAGAACAGAAGCTTGGAGATCCTGAGGAATTGCACCCCTGGTCGGCTGTGAACAACAAGCACTTTAATGTCCTGCATGCAGCCCAGTCTGGGGATCCCAGTGGGTTCTTGGGATACTGGTTGCTTAGCCAGGGAGTTGCTGCCTTAGGGATGCCCTGTGGTCAGCTCAGCAGTGCAGTCCAGTCTGGTAGGGGACATAGCTTCCAACCACACTGGATTGTTCTAGGGACAAAGGCAGAGCCCTCCCCAAGCCTGGCTAAATGCCCCTGTAACAGCAAGAAGGGATGAGTGGTACTTTGGACTACAGTGGGGCAGGTGGTGTTGGACAGTGCTCACGGAAGATGTGTGGGGACCCCAGTCAGTGTGAGCTGCAGCACACATGAAGAACTGTCTGAAATTAACTCAGAGCAATTAACACGTCTTTGAGTACTCTACAGAGGATGAAGGAGGTTCCTGAACTCTAGACACAGGGAAGCATGAGCCTCTCTATACGGAGGACATCAGAACAACAAGAAAAAGTGGAACACATGAGAGAAATAATGAGATGAAAACGGCAGCATGAGCATGGTGAAACCAATCATGTCAACACTCTGATTTCATCTTTCAGAGGGTGGTAAGCCCAGTGGATGTGGGATCATTTATCTTGACTTCAGAAAAATGTTATCCCACACAATTAAGATAAGGGAATATGCACTATATACATCTGTGGTCAGGTATATGTAAATTTGGTGAGAGGATTATAGAGGAGAGCTTACATGACAGTTTGGTATCAGAATGTAAGGATTTATTGAGAAGAATTTTGCAGGGCTCTCCCTGACATCTGATGCTTTTTGTACTTGTATTAGCAATTAGGACAAAGGAATAAATAATAAACAGGAAACCATGTGGAGCAGGAAGCTTGCAGAATGACAGGGCTCTGGTTTGAAACTGCCTTGATGAGCTGAAGTAATGGCATGGGAAAATTAGGAAATGGTTCAGTAGAGAGAGGTTCAGGTCTCCAGATAACGCAGTACCATCAGACCCAGTGCAGTTCTGCAGAAAAGCATCCAAAGGCTGCATTTAATTCCAACATGAACCAGTGACATGCTGCAGAAAGAAAATGATAAATATGAACTGGAGAATATCTGGTAAATTTAAAAGGGAGCCTTGGATGGTTCTGTCCATGCATGTTAGTGGAATAGATGTATTCTGCCAGTTTTAGGTGCAGCTGCTCTGGTAAAATGCAGATGAGCCAAAGAGAGTGGAAGCAAGGAGGAGAAATTCATCAGCTGTTCAGAAGACATGTCTGACAGAAGAAGAATGAGATAAAAACCGGGGAAGACTGGGAAGCTGTGTGTCAGCTGTGGAGGAAAGCTTGCTGCAGTAAGAAGGGTTAGAATCTTTTGGCTGGGATCTGGCTAAATAGAATAAGAAGCAAGGGACAGTGATTGCACAAAAGGAGATCTAATTTTGACAGTGGAGAGAAGCTGCATAATTGTAAAGGCAGCTGTCTGGTGGGTTAAGTTTAGTGGGATGCCGATGGTCTCTCCATTACTTGAGAATTTTGGGGAGGATGTAGAAAAATGAATGAGAAGGACAGGAAAAAAGATGGACTCACAAGACCTGTGATGATCTGCTTTTGTTTCACGAATTTATGCTTCCCATTTGGGGACCTTCTTGTTAACATCACACTGTGGTAAGAAACTATCATAGTACTGGAATCTGAATATACTATGTCATGGTGATTTTGGGTTTTCTTAATGCAGTTTGGCTTGTGAAGCCTGGCAAGGGTTTACAAAAGCTGGGCTGACTCTCCATCTTTCTTTTATCTGCTTATCTACTGAGTTCCACTTTTACTACTTTGATGTCATTCTCCTTTTCCCAGCCTCCCCAGAAAACCTTCTCACCTGCTTGTTCCTCATATAGTTGGTCTTGATTGAGAGAGTTTGCGCTGTGGTCCAGCTATTTTTGTTGCTTTACGTCATCTGTTTGAGTAGCTGCTTATTTTCCTTCCCCTTAGCATGGCCCATATGACAAGTTTCTTGCAGGCAGTGTTGTGTAACAGGGATGTCTCCCATCTTCTTCACACTGAATGCACACAGAAAGTTCTGGTCTATTTTTGCTGTACCTGTTCAGGATCCTCATCCAAGAGATCAGTGGAGATTTCACAGGGTCACAGCATGGTTGAGGGTGGAGGTACCTCTGGACTTCACCTAGTCCAGCTGCCATCTCAGAGCAGGTTCAGGGCTTTGTCTTGTTGGGTTTTGAGTGTTTCTAAGACTCCACAGCCTCTCTCAGCAACCTGTGTCTGAGACAGGCAGAGTGTGTGACCACCCTCAGAGTCTATGAGTTCCTTTTCACATTTAACTCTCTGATCAAGCTCAGGCTGAACAGCCTGTGGTTCACCAGATCCTCTGTCTTGCCCTTTTGAACGTAAGAATGACATAGTCTTCCAGTCCTCAGGGACAATACCCCATTGCCGTGAGCTTTCAAAGAAAACCAGGAATGACCTTGCAGGAACAAGGGCCAGCTTCCTCAGCTCCTGTGGGTCCATTCCATCAAGCCCTTGTCCATATCCAGTCTGTTTAAATGTTCCCTGACCTGATCTTCCTCCGACAAGAGTCAGTCTTCCTTGCTTTGGATTTTCTGGATCTCTCCGGGCTCCAGGGTGCCTGAAGGCTGATCTTAGCAGTAAAGACTGAGGTGAAGAAGGCATTCAGTGCCTCAGTCTTTTCAGTGTCCCTTCTGCTTTTTCTAGTGTTCCTTTGCAACAAAGTTCCTCAATTGTATTTGGAACTACTTCCGGAGACACAACAGAGTTACAGTTAGTATTTATGCCTTCTCAGGGCAAAATAAAAGTTTCACATTTCCTTTAAGAAAGGAGCTGAAAAGCTGGAGGTCTGTTGTGACACCTGCATCTTCCTAGTGCACCAGTGAGCAGCCTTCTCAGTACCAGAAGACTGGAAGGTGGTCCATGGAGTACCATTGCCAGGTGTTGGAACAGATAATTTATTAAATGCTTGTCTCCAAGATAGTTCTTAGTAATATTTTCTCCATAGGGACAGCAGTGTATTTCACACAGCCTTACCCAAAAGCTTTCACAACCGAAGAAAAGGAATGCTTAAAATGAGAAGGGGCAGCATGACCTTTTCAACACAAAGTTTGGATGGCTGTATTGAGGGCTTGGCCTTGATTTGTTGATGTACGTTCTCATGGGAAGATCTTGTTATAAACAAGTTGTCACCGAGCAGGAGAGGACAGGAGAGAGGAGCATTTGCCTTTATGAAAAAGACCTTCCTCATGGGGAAGCAAGAGCTGCTAGTAGGTTGAGATGAGGGTTGTCTCAGACCAATGGAGCAAAAGAATGTCTTGTCAAAGCCTCCACCCACTCTTCTACCAGCCTGGCAGTGCAGTAATTCCCTTGGTATTTTGAGGGATCTCCTCTAGTTTCTTTGCAGGCTGAACCAGGGACTGCCTCCCCACCTGCCTGGTGGTGCATAGGACTTGGTATTTTTGAGTACACCCATGTAATTAGTAACTCTGTGATTAAGAGAGTCACAAGCCCAACCCCACTGGCTTCCCTCTGGCTGCTGGTGAGTCCTCTCTGGAAGCAAGAGGCAGGTGCTCCTGAAAGTACTCCCTGCTCTGCTGGTTCGCCAGGTCACGCATGGAGAGTGCGGGCAGAAGTCTGTGAGGGTAGGTCAACCTAAGGAAGGTGGTGCAGGGCACCAGGAGAGTGAGGGAGTCTCCCTTCTGGGAGTTTGCAAGGTGCAGCTGGAGACAGCTGCAGCCATACTAGTATGTCACTGAGGACAGCCTTTCTTTTAGCCAGAAAGTTAACTTGCATGTGTGATAAAGCTGTCCCTTACTGCCTGCTTCAGATGAAAGAAAAAAGAGGAGAATGGGATCAGGATGAGGTCTGGTTAAATTGCCTGGGACTAATACTGGTGTGGGGATCAACAAATGATGACTGGACTGTTCTCCAGTGGGCTGACTGCTCATGCCTGAGCCTTGTCCGTGTTTGCACAGGTCTATCCTGTCTTCCAAAACCTTTTTGGGATGAGTGCATGCTACTGGAAGAAAACTACACCTTACTACAATACTTGATTTAGCAAAAGCGATGTGTTTCTCACTCTGTTGTTTCTAATGAAGCCCTTTTCATATCCATAATAGCTGGTGGCAGATGAGGACACATGGGATGGGAAATTGCAGTGATTGCTTTTACTAAAAAGTGACACCTGCAGACTAGCATAACAGACACCTTTCTCATTGCTTGCTTGCTTTGTGATCACTGTGCTCCTATCAGGGTTGCAGCCAGCAGCCCTTTCCTCTGTGTAAGGCAAGAAGAAAGGGTGAGGAATGCATTTGGAGCCATGTGAGGTTGAAGATATTAAAGCTGTTTGGAAGCGAGAAGTACCTCTGCACACTGTTTTTTCAATGCCTGTCTCTTTGAATTCTCTTGCTTAACCACAGGGGCAGGGTTGCAGTACCAGGTCCTAGGGAGAGAAATATTTGCCCTGTGAAAGAAGCATTAATAGCATAATTCAGAGTAAATACAATTATGTGATGTATTTGTGTTTGCCAAAACTGTCCCAGTCCAGCTGTGTGGACCTGGGACTTAGTTGTCTTAGTTGATTAGTTAGCTGCTAAAAGCAGCCATATCCCAGTGAAGGTGCTTGTATGTGAGTCTTGCTAGTGTGCCCCATGCAGGTGACAGATGCCTGCTGCAGGACTTGTAAAACTCATTAACCTTGCTGGTAGGAGGTATGTACTGCACTGCACTGCTTCCCTGATCAGAGCTGTGCCCTGTGCCCTGATGCTGGCTAGTAAAAGCAGAAAGTTTTAGAGCAGCCTGCTTAGCAAATGTTCCTCTGCTGAGATACATCAGGAAGCAAGATGCAGCAAGAATCACACCTCTTGGATCAGGAGAGGGGGCAATTGTCTGCTTAAAGCAGAGAGACACTAAAACCAGGACCCTGTGCTGTGTGAAGAATGCAGAAACCTGGTTTGGGAGTAAGTAGCACATGTCTTCCTGCTTCAAGATAACTCTCTTGTGGAGACAGCAGAGTGAGGACAGGGGAAGTACTTTTTATGGAACTCTCTTTTAAAGTTTGCTCCGTATGGAGCCATGTCATGAAATTTACAGTGCATGTAGCTGGCGCTCAGGCAGAAAACCAACAGTATTTCATTATATATTAATTACCTTATTTAAAATGATGTGTTTAACTGTTTCCTTTCTACAAGTCCTGGGGTACTGGGAATGGGAATGTATCCCCTATGTCCAATACACCGCTCGGTGTTCAGTGTGAGGCAGTACTGAAGCTGACTTCATGTACATCTTTTTCTTGTCATCTGGATGTAAGCATTGTCTAATTGTCATTGGCAGAGACAAGATAGCTGAAAGGGCTTTTTGAGTCTCCCAGAGTGACTCTTCTTACCTTTAGGCATCAAATTAACTTATTCATTTTTGGATAGGGAGGATGATTTTTGAGAGAATAAGCGGTGTGGAAGAAAAGTGGAGGGGAGGAGAAAGATTTTAGCAGAATAGGGGAAAGATAAGATGGATGAAACTGATGGATGATTTCAAGAAAGAAGGAGAGAAGGCACCAGAGAAAAGAATGGATCTAGGCAGATTCCAGGAATGGTGATGATTCTTATTTTCTGTTTGATTTTATTGGAGCTGAGTGCAGGTAAAGATTTTATTTCATGGACTGGTGGTACAGGACTGAGAAGAGGATGTGTGTCTTCTCAGGAGTTTTCTAGCAGTATATCCTTGTGCCACTTTCCATCTGCTTTTTTTGGATGAGATTGGAAGTTTGAATCTCTTGTGGCTTCTCCTTGGGTGCTTGCAAACAGTTCTCTCAAGACTTGCAAGGCTGCCCCTATGGGTTTTTCGGCCATAGAAACATCACTTAAAAATTATTAGGCTGAAAGGGAAGAGGCATTACCAATGCAATGCCAGTTTAGCATTCCAAACGAGAAGGTAAAAAGGAAATGAAGTTTTAATGGCATTTGAGATTGAAGTGCTCATTGTAACTTTCAAAATCCCGCTTCTAGCATTTGCATTCCTTCTTTTCTCCCCTTTTTATCTCTTTTGACCCTGCATACAAGAGAAGGAATGAGGACAGAGTGTATTTTTTCTCTTGGTCTCCCTGCTTTTCAAATTACCTCTAACTTTCAAGGGATTGAGACCTCTGAAAAGGTCTTTTGATTTGATCAAATTCTCTTTGATTCCCTGGGAGTAAGGACACAGGAGAAAGAGAGTCCAACCTGTCAGGCTAGATCATTTGAATATCTGAAGTGCTTTTTAGATTGGCAAATAAGAGGTTATAGGCAGAGTTTGGAAACCTGCCTATGAACAGTAGAAAACAGTACTTAAATGTTTTTTTTTGGTAGACTGTCATGTTATGTGCTTTCCCCAGAAGTACACTGGGACCAGGTCTCCAGACGTTTTGCTGGATTTCAGCCTGCGTTTCCTGATGTCAGGGCAGCTTTCATGCAGGAATATCACACAGGCCATGTGGAGAACAGGTCTCAAAGAGAAGGGAGACTTCTTGCATGAAGCTGGGGGAGCGTGAAGCAAACATAACCATTATTAATTCATTGGCATGTGTTTCTACTCTGCTCAGAGGTGTGCAGCACAAGAGAACAGAAAACAATTGTTTGGCATGGGGCACATACCATGCACATGATGGATCTGTGCAATGGAACCATTGTGCACTATGAACTGGAAGGCTCTGAGTCCAGGTGTTCTGAGGAGTGTGAGCGTATCATTGTGGGTTTGGATGGGAAAGGGTACAAGTTTGTCTCTTCAGGAGATACTGTGCCAGATTCTGGTCTCTTGAAGAGCTCTGTCTGTTCTTTGATCGCTGCAATAGTGTTTCACAGATTTCACAGAATATTCTGAGTTGCAAGGCACCCACAAGGGTCATCAAATCCAGCTCTTCAGTGAATGGCCCATATAATCCAGAGATCAGGAGCAGAGACAGGCATTCTGTCCCTCTGTTGCTTACCTGAAGGCTGACAGAGCTGGAGAGCTTTCTATTAGAATTTACAAACTGTTATTTGGACTAAAAATACTGCATTGGCTTGAGTGCTGCTTCTGCAATCCACATAGCCTTTTTGTGCCCTGCTTCTATCATCTAATGTGATGCTCTACAGGCAGTGATCTTGCGCTCGCACAGGCTTAGTTTGTACGAAACTTGTGAAAAAGGCTTTGAATATCTTACAGGTGATGGAGTAGAATGCCTGTTTCTGTCACTGGAGTCAGGTGTGAGCCTCCTCCCTTCACTGCCTTGAATTAGTGAAACAGTGACAGGTGTTGGCATGGGGAACAGAAGGGGTCAAGGACTTGTGCCTGGATGGATGCGTGTTGGGTGGATGCATGCTAGGTGTGGCCAGGACCCTGCTGTGCAGGAGGTGTGGAAAGGGTGTAGTTCATGTCTGGAGCCAGGTCCCTCAGGAGATGGGTGTTGGGATGGGCCATGGGCAGCTCTGGGCACCGAGAGCAGCTCTCTGCAAACAGGAAAGTGATTTCCAGCCTGGTTAGCTTGAAAAATTTTCTGGTGCCAGAGACCTCAGACACCTTCTTGAAGGAGCTTCATGTGGCCTTGCCAAGAGCAGAAATTTCTTGTGCCTACTGGACTTGTTCAGCTCCTGTGAGTTCTCCAGGTGTCATTTTGTACCACTTTGAATGCTTTTATGTATCCATTTCCTTCCTTTACAGTGATGTCATGTGATCTCTGCTTTTGAAAGTGCCACCCCTTTTGTTCACCGTTATGTTCACGTCTGTATCTGGATGGGCTGGTCTTGTCCCTGTACAAGTCCTTTTTGCAGTCTCACAGAGTTGCTGAGATTAACCTCAAGGAAATAGGGCCCACTTATTTTTACAATGCAGTGGAAAAGGTTTCAGCTCAAACTCTGCATCAAACAAACAAACTGAAATTAAACTTTTGGCTTTCATCTACCATAATACCACTCTTAACAGTAACTCTGAAGAGTGATATATTTGGAAGGAGCTACTCTGGCCAGTTAATGGTTGGAATCATGGCCATTGCTGAACAGCTTTAATTGCAACACAGCACTTGGTATCATAATGAAGCAGGTTGTTCTGGAGTAGCTATATCTGATTCAGCTGCTTTGTCCCTGGATGTTAAAATTTAAATTTTCGCATTAAGTACTGCAACTGAAAATTGCTTAAAATTAAGATACTGGGTGCACTTCTGAGTGGGTTAATGCAGCCAGGGTGGGTGGGTGTATAGCCCTGCCACACTCCGGACATAGCAGACTTATTGCACATGAAATTAAAATTATTATCTGATTTCTCTCCAATCTCTGTGAGTCTGTTTTCTGTCCAAATCAGGAGCAGCTGTAGCTCTGTAATCATTGCTAGGCTTTTATTGAATCTGCCTGGAAAATGCCAGGACAGATTAATGCCATTCTCTCTCCCACTCCTATGACTGATAAAAGTTTTGCTGCTCCCTAACTGGAAACTTCTTTGATGCAGTTAAAACACATATCTTTGGACTCTCTTGTCTCCCCTAGACTTTGAAAGCAGATGATTTATATCCTCCTTGTACCAACTTGTTCTGTGTTTGAAGCCTACTGTCATGGCTTCCCTCCTTCATCTCCATCCCAAAGTTTTTAGGATTTCTTAGCAGATCTCACACCTCTGATCACTAGTCCATACAGCTCTGCCCTGAATTCTCCTCTAACTCTCTGGCATGTCCTCAAGAGCAGTGCAGAGAGCTGAGGTCTTTTGTCTAGTGTTCATGTTGCTGGTGATCAAAGCACAAGCTGAACAGAAATCCCAGTGCAGGCCAGTGGAGTGGAGTGTGAGCATGCAGTATCCAGCATCCTCTTGTCTGCACACTTGTTTCATGTCGTTTCTCTCCTGGAAATACAGGCAACTCATGCCATGACTTGGTACTTCAGCACACAGCCAGTCTACCTCATTTCTTACTTGTATTTTCAGAATAGGGAATATGCCTGTAAGGAAAGAAAATACATGAAGAAAACCCAGATTGGTGAATGGTGGGGTTGTTCAGCCTTTCCCCTTGTATAAAGTCACCAACAAAAATTGTCATCAACACTAAGGTCATTGTTGAATTGGGATGGGTGGCAGCAGACACTCTTGGCTCTGAAAGAGTCATGATGCTGAGCCCTTGGGGTTTGTTTGGCAGGTGGAGGCCTGGTACCTGATAGTCCTCCTCTGGGCACCTGGGAAGTAGAAAATGAGTCACCTTCCTGGCAGTCAGCAGTGGGATGCATGGAGGTTCTGGCTTCTGGTGTCGTCATAGCTGGAGATGTGCATGTCTATTCACAGGGGAATGAGGAGAGCTCAGCTTCGTAGCTACTTCTTTCCTGGAGTGACACAGTCACGCTGACTGGTTGTGGTTCCCTGGGTGAGCAGAGTGAGAGATCTCATTGCTGCCAAAACACTTCAATTCCCCTCCTTTCAGATGTGATGTGACCCCTATCATTTGTGCTCTTTTTAACCCACATCAGATACTTTTTATGATCTGATTCTGCTCCAGTGACTTGTTCTGGTTTTTGGATTGGTTTTGCGACTGGTTGTTGTCGCGGTCTTTTGCTTGTTTGTTTGCTCGTGTTTTCATAATTCACATCCTCTCGCACATTAATTTTCTGCTCAGAGTAAGAGAAATCAGCTTGTGGATGGGGCTGAAGGTGCCAGACCACAAACAGTCCAGGATTGTGTGCTGGAGAGGTCCTCCTAGCAGTGTGTGGAGCCGCACCCAAGAATTGGTATTTGTAGGAGATAAGGTGCCCATCAATCTTCTTTCAGGCCTTTCCCAGGATGTAAGGAAAATAATTTCCTGATTTGCTCCTGGCGCTGCCAGGGATATCAAAACCACTAAGGATATCAAAGATGAGAAATGGTAGAATAAAGCATTGACAAAGTTTAGAGTTTTTACACTATTGGGACTTACTCTGCTGCTGTGAGTCTTTCACTGTGGTGTCAGAGTAGAGGGTACTCTCAGTTTGATCTGGATTAAGCTACCACAGGTTTGGATTTCCTCAATCATATTTCACTTTTTTCCATGTGGTTATTTTCTCCAGGACCAAGATAAATTCATCCAGAATTCACAAATGTCATGCATGGTTGTAATGGATTGACCTGGGGTAGATGCCAGGCACTCACCAAAGC